>BFEA01000297.1:955874-967277 GCA_003427395.1 Chara braunii
AGAGAGAGAGAGAGAGAGAGAGAGAGAGAGAGAGAGAGAGAGAGAGAGAGAGATTGGTGTCTTTGGGACTTGACGACATTTGGATTCAGACAATGGACGAGGGATTATTTGTGACCTGTACCGAAGACTTGGTGTTGACGGCATTCCCATCTTCCCCTCTTCTTCGTCTGATCCCCTCCTCTTCGCCTGTGTATGGTATGGACGTGGCGCCTTCTTCCTGTGTGTAGTGCCAGGCCCTTCACACCTTGCGATGATGATGATGTATGTTTGGTCTGCATTGCAACATTGATTGGTCGGATCAGTGGTATATTAGCCTTCCGCTGCGCTATCTTGTACTATGTGAGGGAGGTCGGTTCTTGTTCTGGTCTGTACCTTTACGGTATGCGACACCCGCACTTCACTGCCAAGGAGACCTTTTCTTTGTGTCATGCTCCATCAGCCTACTGCTGGGAGTTTCCTCTGACGCTGGACCCATTTTCCAGCAGGTGCAGCTCCCCACCAATAGATGGACTCTTCTACCGGAGGGCCACTAGTGGAGGGTGCTCTTACCACCTCCTCCAGTGTTGCCCTTAATGAAGTTCCCAAAAGCCTTGAAGAGGAGGGGGGCTCCACGGCCAGTTTTGCCAAATTCCCTTTCGAGGATTTTGCTTCACGCTTTACTGAAAACTCAGTTCTGCTGTGTTGCCCGCATCTGTTTGGTAAATCAGAGGTCCTCAACTTGGAAGGGTATTGTATTCCAAGAACTCTTTTGCAGGTCCGTTCATGCTGCGACTGCACTGAGGCCATCCAATCTGGTTCTCTGCACCTTAAATGACGGCGTTGGGGGCTGGAAAAGTTGTCAAAGTGTAACGAAATCCACAGGCAGTTGAGCCTCCAGATTATTATGAATGCAGTACCGTGGTCAATTCAAAAAAAGGGAAACTCTCCAGACAATGCCGGTGGAGAAGATAGCTCTTTCTTTCTGAGTCTGCTGCCGCATCAGCCCGAATTTCACTTCAAGAGCTCAGAGCGCATCTGACGCCCGGCTCCTCGAGTCTCAACTTCGGGAAGGCGTTGGCGCAACTCTCTGGCCCCTGCCTCCATGTGTCCCAACTTTGGGAAGACATTGGGGCATCTGCAGCCGTGGGCGCCTGCTTCCGAAAGCGTCCTCCCCTTTGGACTCTGCAAGTCCCAAACTGAACAACCACTGGAACTTTCCCCAACGGTTGGTGGCATGTCGCACATGAGAATGGTCGTGCTGAATCTTTCAGCCTTCATGGTATATCTTCAGGACCCCAGCCCATCTACTTGCCATGTCGCCATGTCATGGCAGAACTGTTTTTGTGAGTGCACCTTCATGAATGCATGGTGGAGCCCACACGTTCTTATGTGACGACCGATGAAGTTAGGCAACTTCGGCGAAGTACCCGGATGGACCACTAACCTTATTCAGGCTTATTGCTCTCAGATGACCCTGACAGTGGAATCTAATGTGGCTGTTTGAGCATGTTCCGCTCCTGTAATAGTGGTGTTTCCTGATGCAAACAAGGCCAGTAGACAAGACCAAGCCCATAATTTATCCCCCATCCGCCCCCCTCCCTCCCCCTCCCCCTCGTGTAGATGCTATGCCCCCCCTGTCAGACCCAACCTGTTGGCCCTGGGAGGAGTGCGTGGGTGACACAGCGGAGCAGGCACCTCCAGTAGGACATCCACAACCACTACCACAGACACTGAGGCATCCACTAACCTTATGCGTGAGGAATTCCCGGCCTCCTTTTCTAAATTTGCAATAAAAAGTTACAACTCTTTCAAAAAGAAAGAAAGAAAGAAAGAAAGAAAGAAAGAAAGGAGAGGCTCAGGTATCGGTGGGACCGCCCACAAGAAACTGTTGCCGCATTCGTGAAAGTTCCGCCGCTTGCAGGTACATGGGATCTCCTGTTCCTTCTATCCTGGCGGTGGTAGGAGAATCGTCAGAATTGAGGGCTTATCTGTTGGGCTGCTCCATCTATTGGTGGGGAGCGGCACCTGCTGGAAACCAGGTCCAGCATCCCATTGGGATATCACAAGGGCCATTCTCGCAAAAAAAAAAAATTAAAAAAATAGGGATGTCCTTTCCTTTTGCATTCCGAACCGGGCGCTTCCGACTTTTTCAACTTAGAAAAAGACTTTTACGAAAGTCATGGACTGAGGGATCAGCCTCTTAGCTTGAACCGTCAGATATGGACTGCTCCTACGTGTTGCCAAAGGCTCCGGTACGTAACATTTGAACGGTATTTGGACTTCAAAACCTACAAGATACCATTTATAATGATGGAGCATTCAAATGTATTGGGAGGCCCTTACTACAACTACAGAGATGTGCTCCCATTAAAGGGGCGGTTAACCCCAGCCCCGGCCTGGCTGCTGCCATTCAGTGATGGAAAACTGCCAGCGTGCTGAAGCCCAAGTCAGCGTCCCAATTAAAATATACAAATGATTTGAAATACCAGGGCCATTACCTGGCTTCGGCTAAGAACAATCTGAAAACTATGAAGCTCCCAACTCTTTTTTTTTTTTTTTTTTTTTTTTTTKMAAACMCCCCCGCCAGTGTTWGTGCTGCTGATAAGCTCCCAACTCAGAGACTGAGTGGGCTGATTTTTTTTTTTTTAATTATTCAACTTATGCAAGTCCTCCCCTCTGACATTCCCCTTATTCTGGCTGGACACTTCAACTTAGCACCCGACGCTGCGCTGGACAGGAGCCGGTTACAAGGGGGGGGCTCATCAATCCCACAGCAGGGACTTGACGCGCTGATGTTCAACCGGTTCTTGGCAGAATTTGAACTGCAAGACTCTTTCAAAGTCCTCCACCCTACCAAACAGGCCTACACCTGTATCAGATCCAAGGGCGAAGAAGGTCTCTACAATTCAAGAATTAACCTCCTCCTCATATCCAAAGATATCACGGGCCCTTTGACGGAGGCAGCCGTCCTCCCATTTAGTCACTCAAGATCCCTTGATCACAAGATGATCACCCTAGGATTGGTCATGTGCCCGCCTTTCTCGCGAGGGCCCAACTTCTTCAAACTCAATACCTCCCTCCTTAACTTGCCTTCCTTCCACCAATGTGTGAACAAATTCTGGGACTATTGGAAAACCAAAAAACTGGAATACCGCTCCGTGGTGGAATGGTTTAATAAGGGGATCGCACGCCTCAGAGAGAGGGCTAAAAAGTATTCCATAAAAAGGGCAAGGGAGAGGAAGGCTACATTAGAAGGATTGCTGCACACTTTCGAACAATGGGATGAAAAACTAACCTCCCAACCTCTGGACAATGGCGTCCCCACTAAATTCGGTAGGAGATTTTAATGCAGCACCAGATAGATGGCTGGATCGGTGGAGAGTCTCTCAAACCACTGCATACAACGCTGAGGAGGATGAGCGGATGTTGAGAGGGTTATGCGCCGCCCTGTCACTTTTCGACACCTCCAGGCGCACTCATCCTACTGAGAGAGCCTTCACCTATATCCAAAATAATGACCCCACTAGACTATCCAAATCCTGTATTGACCTAATTTTGGCCTCAGAGGAATTGGGAGGGGGGCTGTCAACGACAGCAATTCTACCAACCAGCCCCTATCCCGGACTGGATCACAGGATGTGTATGGCGGTCTGGACGTTGCGCAAACGGCCAGACCAGGGGGACAGTTATTACAAACTAAACACCTCTCTGCTTATACTAAATTTTTCCAGAGGTACCTAAGACAAGTCTGGGATTTTTGGAAAGACTATCGCCCACAGCACAACGGTCTATTTTACATGGCCAGAAAGAGCAATGAATTCTCCAAACAACTAGCGGCTCAGAGGTATCAGCAAGAGATTACTATTTTGCATAACTTAGTGGAAACAGAACAAGAGCAAAACTCGCAAGGGCAGGATCAACAAACTACAGAATTACAAAATAATATACAAGACCTCAAAAACCAATTTTTCGAATATGCACGGTATCGATGGCAGGGAGCCCAGACGAGAGCAAGATTATCCAGATTTTTTACTGAGGGGGCCATGGACTCCCATTTCTTTAGCATGGCAAAAGCACGAACCTCACAAACAACAATTGAAGCTCTCTATGAACTAAATGCTAGAGAATTAGACCCAGCTATAACTACAGCACGTTGCAAAAATATAACATATGACTTCTACAAGGATCTATTCTCTTCACACATAGATAAATCATATGCACCTCGCCACGATCAACTGATAAGAGAGTTTTTGGAGCGCATGAATAAAGTTTTGACACCTGAACAGTGCTCCTCTCTGGATGCCTCGCTCTCGAAATGCGAGATATGGACTGCACTTCTTCAGATGAAGGAGGAAAGGGCACCAGGGATAGACGGCTACCCAAAAGAATTTTGGGAAACCACATGGGACTTCATGAGTCAGGACCTAATTGATTTTTATAAGCAAGTATGGCATACAGGGGGAATGGGGGAACGGGGGGGGCAAGGGATTTTAACCCTCCTGTATAAGAAAGGGGATAAGATGGACATTAAAAAATACAGACCAATCACACTACTTACAGTAGTATACACAATGTTATCCAAAGCCCTCGCAACCAGGATAATCCCAGTAATGGAGGATATCATTCACATCCCCCAAACAGGCTTCATGGAAATAGAAATATACAAGAAAATATCATGATAATCCATGAGGTCCTTCAACTCACAAAGCACTCACGTCAGAATGCGGCTCTTGTCTTTATCGATTTTGAAAAAACTTATGATCATGTGGATTTGTCGTTCCTGGACAAGTGCTTAAAAAAATGAATTTTGTTTCAGACTTCAGACGATGGATACAAATATTGCATCAAAATGCCACCACATGTGTCCAAGTTAACGGGAGTCTTGCACCGCCCGTACACCTACAACGTTCGGTCCGCCAGGGGGACCCAATTGCCCCCTTCCTCTTTCTAATCATTATGGAAGCGCTTGCTGCCAACCTTCGGGAGAATAAAAATTTCTCTAAAATTAGAGCTACACACATCCCGGAGGATGCAATCCCGGTGTGTTCCCTGTTTGTGGATGATCTCACAATAATAGTGGAGGCTACACACAGTTACATGGAGGAAATCCACCAGATGATGGACAGATTTGCGAGGGTATCTAACATGAGAGTGAATTGGGGGCCTAAGACACAGGGATGGTGGATTCATTACCACCACGCATTGCATGGAAGCCATTAGATGCTCCGATGAGGATTTTGGGAGTATCTATGACTACATAAGGGCGGTCTCCAATAAACGACGACCGGATAACCACGCCCCCCAACACAAACTAAACAATTGGAAAAATAAACACACATCCCTGTTTGGACGAGCCCTGATACTAAACAATGTAATCTTTGCAACACTATGGTACAAATCCCTATTGTGGCCCTTGAGTAAACCAGCCCTGAGAAACCTTAAAGGAAAAGCAGTAGCCTTCTTCTGGAGAGGGGATAAGGAACTAGCTAATGTAATTAGCAAGGTAGCTTGGACCCCGATAATACAACCGAAAGCAGCGGGTGGTCTAGGGATAATCGACTTTAATACGCAGATACATGCATTGCGAGTAAAATGGATCAAAAAGCTTATTTTCGCCCCTCAAAACCCATGGTGTGTCTTAGCGTTGGAACATCTGGCCCGATTAGCCCCAGCAACCCTCAGACAGTCCACCCGCTGACCTGGCTGGAGGACCGCTTCTGGGCAATCCCACGCAAACTCCCTAAAGGAAAGGAAGGTGCAGAAGGGAAAGAAGGGAAAGAAGGGGAAGGACAAAGGTTGGATAGCTTTTGGCCATCCCTGTTGCAGACCTGGAGGAAGCTACCGCTCCCAGACAAAGCCTACCCCGACTGATGAGAAGAGATCTATCGCCAACCCCTGTTTGGGAACAGATGGGTGACGGATGCGCGGGGCTGTATCATAAAAAGCGCATCCCCGCCCTGGAAAAGCTGGGTAAAGAATGAAATACTCAAAATAGGGGACCAATGGGACAAGGGCAGAGAGGATTGGAAAACAAGGGACCAATTACGCGAGCACAGGGACCCCGCTGAGTATAGGCCTGATCCATATGGTCCCACCTCGATTAGTCTTGGTCGAAGACTATGCCATCACCAGATCAAGCATCCTCCAGGGGAGCAGGGCACCTTTCGTCTGGAGAGAAAAAACAACACTTCAGAGAGTAAGGGTGTTAGAAGAGAAGGGACAAAAGGTGGTGTTCCATCCAGAAAGACCAATTCAAGACCTACCCTTTGACCCGGCAGAATGGATCTGGCAGCATACTCAAATAAGAGGAGTGACTAGAACAGGTCATACCAGCCTATTCCAGATATCAGTCAAAACAGCCTACAGGATGCTTAGACCCAAAAGACACTTAAAAAATGAGATAAACGATAGATGGGTTAGACACTTGAACGTGGACCGCTCTCTCCTTTCAGCAATCAAATGGTTTAAGGAACAAAAACCAAGGCCCATGAAAATTGCCTCTCTGCAATGGCAAATAGCTCACCGCTGCCTGCCAACAATTGATTGGTTGACAGATCGCACAAACCTCGAGCAAAGGGGACTACTGCTCCCATGGTGCCAGCGTTGTCAGAACCTTTTCCCCTTCTGCAAAAAGGCTGAGACCATTAAGCACATTTTTATGCAATGCCCGATTGCGCAGTTCACATGGAGATGGTGGGAGCGCATCTGGCGGAAAATGGTACCTGATACACCCTGGCCCTGGACATGGCAAGCCATACTGGCGGGCCATTGGCACTGGCAGCAACAGCCACAACCTTCGCAGAGAACATGTGCAGACTAGGCAGAAAGGTGGTGATATGGGCACTTTGGTGGCAAAGATGCACTCTAGCCATGGGAAAGGTAAGGGTGGCAGGGCCAGAGATTGAGGAACAAATTCGACAGCAGATCCAGCTGGATCTCACACAGAGTTGGGCAGACACAAGGTCAGAGCTAGATCTTCTTAAGCAGATAGGAGACATAAGGAGACGGATTACGATTTTTTGTACAGACTGGATAGGGGGTGAAAGGGAAGGATGGATAGCAAAGGTGGAGTGGGACGGCGACAGAAAAGAAGGGATACACGATTTAGAAGAGATGAGAGACGACAAATTGTTTTTTAAAGACTGGACTAACATAGAACCCTCTGTCCCGCTGCGCCCTCCTGCAGACTTCCAGGACCCCTTCCCGCCCCATGCCCTGTCACTGGCTGAAATTTTATCTCAATATGTTCTGACCTGTCTGAACCTTTGTCTTGATCTGCCCTGAACTGTCTTGCATCTGTTCGGAATCTGTTCGGTAATACAGTTTGAGGAACGCTCCCCGGTTGCCCCTGGGGAAGGGTTCCCACTAATCATGAATCACAGCCTTGTCGTATCAGTGCTTAATGTTTCTTCTGGTGCCCTACCCCGGGGGGGTGAAGAGATACGGAGGACAACTATACACGATAGATATACCTGCTCAGTTAATCCCCTGAGATACAGGGCAATCAATGCTGGCAGGCCGCACAACCACAGTTCCCAAGATCTTCTGTATATTTTTCTGTTCAGGGACGCTGGACCCATTTTCCAGCTGGTGACGCTCCCCACCAATAGATGGAGCCTCCCTCTAGGTGCTAGTGGTGACTGTTAATCTGCCGCACTGGCACTGGCGGGGGGTTTTATTAAAAAAAAAAAAAAAAAAAAGAGGGATGGGAGGAGCGATCCTGAGTCTGCGCGTGCCTGGGAGCGATGACGTTCTCAACGAGTTCAACAACGAGAACAACAAGGACAATACTGTTGCCGACAACAGAACCTATAGCAGCAAAGAAAACCGTAGCGACACTCGCGGGGGAGTAAGTGCGATTGGGCAGTTTCTCTCCCCCCTTCCTCCCCCTGCCCTCCTGTTTTTCCTCCTGTCTTCGCTGGGGACGGATTGGGGCCAGGGGCGAGTGGGTTGGAGGATTGGAATGCACTGTAAACAGCAAGACAGTGCGCAGGTGCGGGGGGTGGGATGGAGGTGCGAAGGGGTGGGATAATGAAGGTGTTTTGTTTTGCTATGCCCTTCCTCCTTATGGCGAAGCATGACTTCTTGAGTTGAATCGTTGATCACGAGGATCGTGGGGGGCAATGCCAGTGGGGGCAGGTAATCCTACATAAAATCTCTTGGGGTGGTGATGATTTTGGGACTACCTATAATTGATGACCTAACTTCCTATTCTGATTGATGATTTCGGGATTAGTCATAATTGATGATCTGACTCCCGATTTTGAATGCCTTTCTCCCTCATGGTGTTGCAAGGGTTGGTTGGTAGATTACGAGGGTTTTAGAGTGGGGATTCGACTTTGGATAGTGTGCCTATGTGGAAGTTCAGCTGACTGCTTATGTTGCTAGAAAAACGGACATGTGGCATGCCGAACATGAGTTCTGGCTGTTTCTGTGGTAATGACTTCTTTACTTCCTATTCTGAATGCCTCTCCTCCTTATGGCGCCGCAAGGACTTGTTGGTTGACGATGAGGGTTCCGGATTGGGAATTTGACTTCGACGGTGATGAGCAGTTAATCCCCTCGGTCGAGGGCAATCAATGCTGCTCGTCTTGAGTGGGACATACACGTGGCATGTTAACATGAATTCGGCTTGCTTACAGATTACCCGATTATAAATGTTGAGGGACGCTGGACCCGACTTCGAGCAGATGCTGCTCCCCACCAATAGATGGAGCCTCCCCGAGCATGTTAGTGGTGTCTGCTCTTATCAGCACCCCTAGCATCCACTCGGGTTGTTTTCTCCACAAAAAAAAAAAAAAAAAAGTCACAGACAGCTCAAGGGTAGAAAAATACAACCATTGTACTCAGGCATGCACCTGACCCCGGGGGCCGTGACCCACTACCTTCTTCCCCAGAATACAACGTACGGTCATTATATCTGTACCTAGACTGAAAGCTGCCGCGAATACGGCTATAATGACCGTACGTTGTATTCGGGGGAAGAAGGTAGCAGCGAGGGTTTAGTTCATGTTTTCTGCATTTTCCAACATGGTTCAATACTTCAAAACCAGCCACCTGCTGCTCTACAATCTTGGCAGCACCTGGTCTTCTTCTTTATTTGGGATATAGGAATTCAGGGATCGTCGAACCTAGACTGATAACTGCTGAAGTTGCTTTGTTCTGTGCTCCTGGATTGTCGATGCCAGAACAGCGCTGGCCGGAGCTGGGGCATAGCCCTGTAACCTGTAATTGGCAGGGGTGGGAGGCCTTGGAGAGAGGGCTGGGGTTTGCTGAGGGAGGAAAGCAAGCCAATGGTGAACCAGGAGGGGCTACCTTGACAACCTATGGGGTGGGGTTAGTCTGGGTAGTGAGGAGAGATCAGCTATGGCAGTGGGGGGATAGGTTTGTCTGGTTCTAGAGTTGCAATATCCTGGTAAGGGAGGGCTTGGAGTTGTTCAGGATTAGGAGTCCAGTATGGCTGACCCAGCATGTGTAGCTACATTTTTTGGTCATCACTGGCATCATTAGTATCATCAGCATTAGAATTTTCTATTCTCAGGTTTTTCTCAGCCGAAGCCGGATAATGGCCCCGTTGTTACAAACTGATGTATGTTCATATGGGACGCTGGGCCCGGTTCCCAGCACGTGCTGCTCCCCACGAATAGACTGGAGCTTCTTTCTGTCCAAAAAAAAAAAAAAAAAAAGGTCACACAACTAGTAGGGCCGTGAGATTTTCAGATCGGATGGCAAGGAGCCATGTACACTCGAAACCGGAACAAAACCTCGACAAGTGGGACATGGTCCCGGGTGCCTACTCCTGCTACAGCCTGAGCTCACCTCGTACCGCCAGTACTTTCCGAAAACACCTGAAAAAATAGGAGGCCATAAACTGTCTATTCATTTTATGGACGGTCCATGGCCTCCAAATTTTTAGGAGGGGCTCTATCTGCTTTTCCGGATATACTGGTGGTTCAACACCGAAATCTGAACAAAAAAAAGGATTTTCTGCACATCTCCACTTCACAAACACGTCCAGGTTCGGTCATCTACGAAAAACTCGACCCTGCTGGTGGGACTGGGGCCCCAGATCAATGGCCAAGTCCATCATCCAACTGGCCTGCCCTAGGTAATTCCTATTCGCGGAGTTGCCACCTTACGCGTGCGCCAGTCTGTCGTTTCCTACAGAGTAGGGCAGGGCAGACACTACCGGGGGCAAGGTCCCACTTGCACGGATTACGAGATTTCGCCCGCTGATCTCTCTCGGCCATCTACGGTCTCTCTCTCTTATTTCATGCAAGTGGGACCTAGCCCCAGGGGCCATGTCCCGCTTGTGAAGGTTTAGCTCTCCTTTGGACTATACATGACTCCCTGCTATCCTATCTGAAAATCTCACGGCCACAGTGTGACCACGTTCAATGAATGTGATACACGAAACATAAACCCTGAACCCCCGCTAGTGGGACAAGGCCCGGTATGATAGAGACCACTACAAGTAGGGTACAGGCGGGACTCGCGCCCAGATGAAGTGGGGCCGTTTTCCTCAGAATAATAAAAAATCTCTGGAGAGGTTCGCACAACCTCTCCCTTCGGATACGGTCTTCCTCGTATTTTTTCTTTTTTCTTTTTTTCTTTTGTTCTTTTTTTAGCCCAGGGTGTTGTAGAGGCCAAGGACCAGACCCCCGCAGTGATTGCTGGCAGCAGCCCCCCATGGTTGTCCTGACAGGATAGGCCATCTGCTTTACAAAAAAAAAAAATGATAGCTAAGATTTTCTTTCTAAAACCAAATTTCCCAATCAATCCAATGAAAACATGTGTGGCCCAGGAATGACCATGCATAGATTACCTCTATTTGTTTGGTCGATGCTAATTACAGCTTTTCTGCTTTTAATTACAGGTTTTCTGCTTTTGATAAAATTATATGTGATATAGTCAATTAATAAGAGAGATGTTTGTCCTGACAGGATAGGCCACCTACCCTACCCATCAGCAAGGCAAGCCAGCGCCCGCAGACACATCCTACCGTCCTTCCCCTAACTTACCCAAGGCTCAGCGGAACTCGGACCAGCTGGAACGACTTATATCCCTACCCTACCCTAGAGTTAAGCCATGCGCAAGTAGACCCCGTCATATATATTCCTGATACACACACCCCCACCCGGCATCATAGTTGTGTGTACGTGTGCCCAGAGGCTATGTATGTTTGTATGAGCCCATAGGCTGTGTATATATGTTCATGAGCCACCTTCGTGTCGGTGAGATGTATGTGCCCGAAGGCCAGGCGTGTGCAGTACTACGTCGAGGGAACTATGTGTTTGTGTCAGCCCCAAGGCTATGTGTGCTCTGTGAAAGTGTATAGTGAGATGTATGTGCCCCAAGGCCAGACACGTGCAGTACTATGTCGAGGGAACTATGTGTATATGTGTGCTCTATGAGTGTATAGTG
>BFEA01000297.1:1040151-1058186 GCA_003427395.1 Chara braunii
GTTGCAATTTGCCTCCCTACATAGCCATAACCTACGTAAACCTGGATAAACCGGGACAGCAGCTTATGCAACCTTACACTCTAACGCAAGAACCCACAGTTTTGCAGCACCTCACGAGATGTACTATAATGGAAGCATTGTAACCTTGTGTGTTTTTTCAACTGTGTCCTTGCTATTTTGAAAACCTCACGAGATGTACCATAATGTGAGTATCATAAACTTGTGTGTTTTCTCAACTGTGTCGTCGCTATTTTGAATTTTTTTTTTTTTTTTTTGTCCCTATTGTTATGTTTTTCGGAATCAGCCTCGGACCTCAGGGATATTTCTGTGATTTCCGCTATTGAACAAGTAGGTAAACATTTTGCCAAATAGGATTGTAGCCATAAACTATGGACTGCAGCTTACACAATCTTAAGGCTCCAACCCAAGAACCTGCACTTTTGCAACACCTCCCGAGTTGTACCATAATCTCAACAATGTAAAACTTCTGTGTGTTGCTTTTTTAAGTTTTTCAAACTTTTATGTTTTTCTTTTTGTTTTTGTTTTCGGTTTTTGTTTTTTTTTGTTTTTTGTTTTAAACAGGTCCTTATGGTCCTGGCTCCATATCCATTCTGGGGAGCGCCAGTCCGGTTCCTATTCCCCCGGCAAGTCAAAATTGAATACATTATCATACACACTCACGCTTCCTTCTGTCTGGCCAAAGGAACCCTGACCAGCATTGATTACTCCTGCTTGGGAGGATTGACTGTCAGCTTGCCCTACCCTAGTTTTCCTCTCAGAAACTCTGTTGGTTCTGTCGAATAGGCGTTGAAGCACAAGAAACTGGGAGAGATGTCTGTCCGTCTGAGACTAAAGCCTCAATTTGTCCTTCTCGGGACTGCACTCCTTGTCTTCATTAAACCGGGGCCCCTCTTCCAATCTGAACCCTCGATTGTATCCTGCTCGTTGCCGTGCTTGTTCTTGTGCTCGTTGAACTATTCCTCCTCCGTAGATTACGTGGTGTTCCGTTTCTTTGCGGCTACGCTTGATGCCACTTTTTTCATATCAACCCGTTGGCCGCTATGGTGGCAATCTTGACCTTTAACAACCAGTTCCTCAGGAATGTTCATCTTTTGAATGCGTGCTTTTCTGGTCTCTGCATCTTGGATGAAGATATTTTCCGCCATCTGGACCGAATTTTGGTCTCCACCATGCTTATCAGAAGAGTCCACATTTCCTCCCTTGACACCTATGCTCCTTCGATTGTCCGTGTGCATCTGCTTTTCCATATGACCCATAGAGCCAGTTTTCTGAGTAGATTGAAGCGGACTTCCTAGCTGCCTTTGAACTTCCTGGGAGTGTTAGAGAGGAGTAGGATAGGGAGTGTTGGGGGGTGACGCTGAAAAGAGGACGGACCATAGTTGCCGAACTTTGTCCCAGATCCAGTTCGATTCAGGACAGTAGCAGAGGCAGTGGGGGATATCTTCTGGTGTATTGTTGTTGCACAAAATGCAGAGTTCTGAGTTGTCTTGGTCTGAGTGTTTCCTTCTTCTGTGGAGCCATTGATTGACCGGGAGGGCTGCGTGTGCTAGGAGCCATTGCATGCTGCTGATTCTAACGGGCCTGATAAGAAGGTGTTTGGTCCAGGGAATGGTGAACGGGATCGAGGGGACTAGGTCCAAGATGTTTTGCCACTTCTCTTTTAGCCCGGGGTTCGTGTTTCTGAATTTCACGTCGTATTCGGAAATTGTTCTTGATTTCCTGTTGGAGCCTTGTTTCCACATCCATTCCTTAGGGTCGAATTCTAGGTCATCGATGCTAAGTTCTGGCTTGAATATGACCCATGGTTTGTTCTGGGTGACTCAGACCTTTCTAAGAAGGAAGGTTTCTAACCACTCTGTTTGAGGGCTATCGTCCTGGATTTCCAGTTCCTGAAGATTGGGTTTGGAGATGGGGTAAGATAAGAAGCTGGATTGGTAGCTGGAGGAATCTGATCTAGAAATGAAACGATAGGCCCTCACGGGCGGCGTGTGAGAGATTAGTAGGCCCCATTCACCTGGCATCCACGTGAATCTTTCTCTTAGGAGAGCTATCCATTGAGTGGGGATGCTCTGATGTATCGCTGCTGTATTGGTTTCCAATGAGTGGCACCCCCTAAGGGAGGTTCGGAGCTCTTGGTCCGTCAGCCAGTCATCTTGATATGTGGACCATAGATGTTTGATCTGCCACACTCCTCTCTCCAACCAGGTCAGCCATCTGCGGTCTTTAGTGCGGAGGGTCCACAAATTACCTTCTCCATCCTTTAACCATGGATGGCTGAAGAGAGGCTGCCTGAAGACTCCCTCTTTGTTGTTCGGTGCGCCATGTTTGTTGGGCATCAGTCGACGCCAAGCCTTCAAGGTCGGCGACCAGTAAGGGTTGGGCGAGGGGGTAGGCTGACTGGTCATCTCATGCTGCACTCTCCTTGCTGTCCTCCCTGTTTTGATTGACCATTCTTTGACCATGATCCAGAAGAGGCCCCGCATGTTGGGTGGAGAATTTGCTGGTGCCAGGTTTCTTATGCTGTCGAGGGCCATTTTTGTCCAAGGGAGAAATTGTTTGGTTAGGATCTTGATAACCCATTTCATCTGAAGGGCGACTGCTTCATGTTTTGTGTATTTAATGCCCAACCCTCCTTCTTGCCATTTCTTGGAAACTGCTTGCCATGCAACCTTGTTGATGCACGTGGTCCTGTTAGGGTCCCCAGTCCACAGGAAGCATCTTACCCTAGCCTTCAGAGTCTTGAGGTCGTCGTCAGGGGGGGACCAGATTGATGCCATATACCACAGGGTAGAGAATATTGTCGTGTTTATGATTAATCCTCTGCCGAACAAAGATGCCTAAACTTTCTTACACAGGGCTACGCGAGCTATTGCCTTCGCAATTAGATTCTGACCCATCCCTGGTCATGTGCCTTCCTTGTTGATCATGATTCCCAAGTACCAAAGTGCTTGGTCACCCGTGGACCATAACATGGGGGTGGATGGATCCAACGGTTGAGGGGGGGTGCCATCTGCTAACCACCAGCCTTCAGTTTTAAGCCAGTTCACCTTCATTTCTGATGCGAGTCGGAAGGCCTCCATGGCTCTGACGAGGGCCTGGAAAGAGGAGTTATTCGCCCGAATGGGAACCGTGAGGTCGTCCGCGAACATCAACGTAGTGGGAATCCTTACGGAGGAATGAGGCTATCGGTTCCATGATGAAAAGGAAGATGGGGGGTCTAGTGGGTCACCTTGGCGTACAGATCTCGATATCCGGTAGGAGTCAGATAGTATTATGTTAATCTGGACTCTTCCAGTGGCATCTCCATAAAAAATTCTGACCCATTCCCTGAAATTCGGCCCCACTCCCATCTTCTCCATGCAGTTGTGGAGGAAGTCCCAATTGACTTGATCATAGGCTTTTTCAAAGTCAACGAACAGGATAGCAGCCTGCATTCGTTTTTTTGTGATCTACTTTGCTGCCTTGACTTGATCATAGGCTTTTTCAAAGTCAACGAACAGGATAGCAGCTTGCATTCGTTTTTCTGTGATCTTCTTTGCTGCCTCGTTTAGTGTCATCACGTTGTCTAGGATGTATCTCCCCGGGATGAACCGTGCTTGATCGATGTGGAAGCATTTGTCGGTGAGTTTTATGATCCTGTTGGCTAATGTTTTCACAAGGATTTTATAGGGGTTGTGAGGAGTGAGATCGGTTTGTAATTCCTTTCTTGTGGAGTAAGGAAACCACGCTGGTGCTAAGGACTTGGACCAGACCACCCTTTATCTGTCATTAATAAAATTGAGGAGGCCGCTCCCCAATGTCAGCCAAGAGTGGATCCAAAACTGTTTAGAGAGACCATCGATCCTTGGAACTTTGTCGTTCCCCATCTGGGATAATGGTATGTGGAGCTACCCTAGGGTGGTTGGTTCATAGTGGAGGGGGCGGAAGGTGTTTTGGACTCGTATCGGTCTAGAAGGACCTGGCTATCCTTACCAAGTCTATGCCCGCTGATTTCACTTACCCTTGGTCTAATGGGTTCATCAATCTTTCGATCATGTTGCTTTTAGCGTTTGACTTAATCTTAGAGAAGAAGAACTTGGCCATAGACTCATTAAGGATGTAATCAGTCATCCTGGCGCATAGTTGCAGGCCTCTTAGCTCCCATGTCCTCCGTTCGTTAAGTTCCTCCTTGGAAGATTTGAGTAGGTCATAATAGAACTCGTTAGTGGGATCTATTAAGATTGGCTGCGGCGATTGTTATAGCAATTTGAAGTTCCTCTTTTCTGATTTTGCGTTCCGTCGCTATGCTTCTCAACTCGGCCGATACGGTCTGGGACAAGTCCGTATAACTGTCTATAAACCATTGGTGTCTATTTTGTCGCCTAGCCTCCTCCTGTCTCATGAGCAGCCAATTCCATTTGACTGCCTCTGTTAGACAATCTGTGGAAAGGAGGGAATTGTTCGGTCTGAAAAAGTCGTTGCCTTTCTCCACCGGCACGTTAATAAAATTAAGGAGCAAACATATGGGTTTGTGGTCCAGCCCTTTAAATGCAGCTGCAGGCATAATTTTGGCCTCCTTTACGGTGCCCCGGAGGAACTCAAAAATAAAAAAGAAGTCCATCCGCGACAGTGGTATGTGGTTAGCCTGATTTCTCCTAAAAGGGCTTTCGCAAGAGGATGGAGAGTTTTGAACAGATCGAACAGTTTAAACTCCGTCATGATATTCCTAATGCGAGTTCCTGCCCTTGTAGGGCTCATCAGCACAGACCGAGAGATGCGGTCGAGATTTGGATCCAGGGTCGTGTTTGCAATCAGACTCGCTTTCATTCACACTTCAAATGCATGCAACCAGGTTGCGCAGCAAACTGGTGGCGTCAAGAGCCCACTTAGAACCCAAAGATATGGTAACCCAGAACACATCTTAGATACAAGTTCACTTCAACTGGCTATGGCGGCACATCGTTAGATACAAGTTCACTTCAACTGGCTATGGCGGCACATCGCATTTACAACTCTCTGTTCGTCACTTACTCGACACTGCTCTTCGCACACAGGATCACCCTGGATATCCCACACACATCACACTTTGTACACTCACACACACCCGCACACATCTACAGCTATGGCCGCTATGGCCGCTGCTACCCTATCACTATGGCTAAGCTTCTTCTCACCCACTTCGTCCTCGGGCTCACTGCAGACCACCTCACACAAGTCGCTATGGCAGCGCTTCCGCATGGCTTACGCAGGAATGAATGAATGGTTAGGCGCTGCCTCTTGATTTATACTTTTGTAACTCGTTGGTTTGCCCTTTTCCATCGGCCCATGGTGCACACAGTCCCTCATGGTACTTGCTGAACTGGACTGGGACGGACTGGACCGGTACCGCTGACAGCATGGGTTTGCACCGCAGAGTCACTGCAGTCATACTGCCAACATACCGAGGTTGGCTCCACCACTTGCCCACTTGCCTCTGCCTAATCGTGAGCCCACTCTGAAAGGCCACTTCCAAGACCTTCTGGAAGTCTGTGGGCTTGGCCTTTCGGGTACTATAGCAGCTACGACCTTGACCTCTCAAGACTGTAGCAGCTACGACCTTGACCCTTCAGGATCCCTACAGCTACGACCTCTACAGGGTTGTGACTCCTACTCGACAGACCTGCAGATCGAACCCCTACCACTCACAAACCTACGACAGACAACCACAACTGTCAAAACACAGGTCACGGGTTCAAACACTCGGGGTCGACACAGATACTGTACACAGGTAAGGTGAGAACTAGGGATCGAGCCCTGGGATCTGCACTCGCTACTGCTAAAAGGTGAAAACCGTTTCACTCCCGCCAGCCTAAATTCGAGGTCCTCCGAGAATAATTAAGTCCAAGGCAGAACCTTTACCTTTCTTATCTCTTTTTTCCTGATAAGCAAATCGAACTTTGTACTGCTTCTGTGGACGACCTCTACCTCCTGTTCCGAACACGTCTTCACCTACAATGTCGTCAATGTCATATCTTTCGTCCATGTCTGGAGGAATCATGGATCTTCTAGATGGAAACTGATGACTTGTGACATACGGCAACAACTTTAAGGGAAACACAGGGTAGGTGTGGAGGTGTGCTGGAATCTCTACTGTGGAGGACGGCCCATCCTCTCCGCCCTTAATTTCCAGAACTGGCCACGGTCCTCTATACGCGGGCAGTAACTTCTGCGAGATATTTTCCTCGGGGGCAAACTCTCTGGACTTGACCCAGACCAGGTCGCCTACTTGAAACTGCGACGGGCGACGGTGCTTATTAGCTTGTTCTATCATTCGGTGTTGGGCTTTCCTTAGGTTCTCTACCACGGTAGCTAACTCTTTCTCGTGCTGTAACGCAAACTCCCTAGTACCGAGCGGTAGCTTGTGAATCTGGTCCCGGTTAAGTCCCTCAAACGGTCTACGTGGTCTGAAGGACTCGTGTAACTCGTTGGGAGTGCGCAGGTAGACAAGTGCACGCTGTTATTGTACGCACTGGCTACTTTGGGCAACATCTCATCCCAATTGATCTGATCCGGTCTCATGTACATACGCAAAACTTGTTGCAAGATCTTATTCATTTGTTCAGTTTGACCGTTAGTCTCTTGATGACGGCCAGACGACATCAACAACTTGGGAGCCATAGACTCTCATCAACTCCTGCCAGTTCTGACTAGTGAACCGCGTATCTCTATCACTACCTATAGACAGTGGAATCCCGTGTTCACTGACCCAATGATCAAAGAACGTCTGAATAACTAATTTTGTGCGTGCCTCTGAGGGAAGAGGAACAAAAACAGCATACTTACTAAACATGTCAACTATTACCATGACTTGGCTCTTGTCGAGCCAACTCTTGATATGGGTGTCCATGAAGTCAATGGACATTGAATCTCCTGGTTGATCAGAAATAGGCAAGGGTCTGAGAAGACCTAGAGGGGCCCGCGTAGAGGTCTAATTTCACTGGCAGACCTTACAACTGCGAACATACTCTATGCAGTCGTCTCTAGCAGACCTTACACCTGCGAACATACTCTATGCAGTCAACCTTCATCCCAGGCCATATGTACGCGCGCATGAGGTTAGCTAGAGTCTTTTGCCAACCAAAATGTCCCTCAGTATCATGGCATTCCCCTAGGATCAAACTACGGATCTCTTCACTGTTAGGAACGCACAATCGGTGAACTACGTCAGTCTTCTCGAATAGTAGCCCATCAGTAGTGCGGTAGTCTAGTTTTGACTCTGGGGCCTCCTTTACTCTCTTGAGGCGGTCACTATAGATAGGGTCATGCGCATACGCCTCTCTTACTTTTTGTTGCAGGTCTCTCCCTATATCCAGATAATGAACTATCGCTCCAAAGTAGTCAGCTCTCCTACTCGGAGCGTCCGCAACTACATTATACTTCCCTTTGACGGGCCTGAGCTCAAAATCATATTGGTCTAGCTCTGCGGCCCACCTAGTCAGCTTAGGTGTCATCTTGGCCTGAGTCTTCAACCACCTTAATGTCTCGTGGTCTAAATAGAGTTTGAAGTGCCTCCCAAGCAAGTAGTGCTTCCAGTGCTCTAATGCTTGCCTGAGAGCGTAGAGTTCCCTCTCGTAGGTAGATGTCGCTACCTTCTCTGAAGGCATCCTAACAGTGAACTCTACGGGTCTATATCCATTGCCATTGTCTTGTTGTAGTACAACACCTATACCTCACGGGCTCGCGTCAGTGGTGACAACGAAAGGTAAGGACGGATCGGCTACCTTAAGGACGAGGTACTCTATCAACGCCTGTTTCAACTTCTTCATGGCAGACGTGCAGTCCTTATCCCACTTCCAGATTGTTTCTTTCTTCAGCAACCTGCGAAGGGGAGCAGCGATGGTGGAGAAGTTCCTCACAAACTTCCTGTAATAATTAGCTAGGCCTAGGAACGACCGCAACTTTGTCAACACGCGGGGCGTAGGCCAATCCCTAATCGATGCGATCTTGTTATCTTCTGGTTTAATGTCGTCTCTGTCTAAGACATGGCGTAGATACAAAACTTGGGTCTTTGCCCATTCGCACTTCTTTGCGTTGATGTTGAAGTTAGCCTCTCTGAGCTTCTCCAAGACCTGCCTTAGACGACCCTCATGCTCCTGGAGGGTCCTATTGAACACTAGAATGCCATCTAAGTAGACTACTACAAATTTGTCTAACCACAACCTAAACAAGTCATTCATAAAACGGTGAAAAGTCGTTGGCGCGTTGGTTAGTCCAAAGGGCATGACTATGAACTCGTAGAGCCCATATCTAGTCCGAAACGCAGTCTTATACTGATCATCAGGATGGACCTCTATCTGATGATATTTGGACTTCAGATCGATCTTCGAAAAATACTTGCAACCCTGCATTCTTCATTGTAATCGCATTGAGACCCGATCTAAAAGATCATCTACATGGGGCAGTGGCTCTGCATTCTTCACTGTAATCGCATTGAGACCCCTATAGTCTATACACATTATGAGCTCTCCTTTCTTGGGGACAAACAAAACAGGTGCTCCAAATGGAGACGAACTGGGCCTAATCCAACCCTTCTCTAGGAGCTCGTCCAACTGCTTGCGCAGCTCCTCCAACTCCCGCGGGGACTTCCTATACACTACTCCTTTAGGATTCCTACTGCCAAGCCCTATCTCAATGCAGAGCTGGATGGGTCACGGGACTAGTCCCGTAGGCGGCTTAGCTAAATCTACATACTCTTCCAGCAGCTTGGCAATAGCGGGATCTATGGGCTTTTCCTGTTTAGGCTCGGTAACTGGCTTGACATAGGCTACAAAGACCTGTTCTTCTAACTGCTCCTTCTTCACTAACCTTGCAAACGCAGGAGTGCTAAGGCAGCAATGTGCCAGGGAGCTATCTACTCCTCACACGTCGAACAGACCGGGCAGTCTTCACCCCACCCGACGGACTAGGGAGCCTACACTCGTGCTCTCTCAAATGAAGTGTGGCCCCGACTGACTCTCCCCAGTCCATTCCTAGGACTATGTCAAAAGGAAGGTTGTCCTCTACGAGGAGTCAGGGAATGGAGAACTTTCTCCACTTTCCCATCTTTCTCTAGGCGAAAATACGCCTGGACTCCCTCTACGTAATCCTCTACTCGCATTGTGCAATTGTCTGCGAGGATACTCACAATGGGGTCTGCTAACTTCTGGACTTTTAGCCCCAACTTCAACTTCTGCAGCCCCTTTCTACTGATATAGCTGCGCGTGGCCCCACTATCAACTAGGTCCCCTACTCTACCTCTGAAAATCTCTACATCCACTAAACCTAGTTGTCCTCTACTCTCCTTCTTCATCTTGGCCCAAGCGGGCATCCTCTCTTTTAGCTCATCGGCCACGCTTGTGAGGGAAGTGCCTAGAGAGACCCCAACACAAGCGGTCTCTGGACTGCTATCTAGGCACCGGCCTGCAACCTCTCCTATAGGCACATTTGGTGTGGGAGATTCATGCCGGCTCACGCTCATTTCCCTACATGGCCTTATGGTAGGGGCAGTTGCTACCCCTACCAGCGGCTGCCTTTTGACCCCTGAACAGCCCATCGGGCCTCTCTATACTTCAGACAAAATTTAATGATGTGGCCAGGGTCACCGCAATATATGCGTTGCACCTGGTCCACACGTTGGTCCAGGCCCAAATCTTCCCAAGGCCGGCCCTGCGGCAGACATGGGTGCTAGTTTCCTCTCCTATAGGGTGACCTATTTCCAAAACGGTTTTGCGGGGGACCTTGACCCCTTCCTCCCGATTGGCGGTTTCCTCCTCTACCACCAACCCCTGATCGCCCTGGGAACAACCCCCTGAGGCCCGGCCCCCTTGGCCCTGGCCTCTACCTCCTCCTTGCGGCCTCCCTCCAGCTGCGACAGCAGCGTAAGTCCTCCCCTGGCTAACGCCACTGTCCTCCTCCTCTAGTCCCCACTCAATCTGCTAGGGGACCTCATCGACACCACCCTCATCTAACGTAAGGATCAAACAATCCTTCGTCTTGACCTGACCCGAGATGGTGCGACCCTCCCACTTTTTACCCTTATCCAGGTCCTTATGCCAAAAAGTGGAATTTGACATGGACCTCGCTTCGAATGCCACCACTTCCCTGCTCAACGCGTCGTAGGTCATGGTGGGCTGCTGGCTCTTCTCGAAGAAGTGCCCTCGTAATTGCTCGAGCATAGCCCGGTAGAAAAGGTTGACCAATTGGGTCTTTGTGACCCCATGGTCCGGGATGGCGACTAACTCGTCCATTACGCCCTTGAGTGCCCTGGAACTCTTCCACTGGCGGGAGTGGATGGTTTGCAGCCTATCAGAGGCTTTGACACTACGCGAGACGTCTGCAAACCGTTCCCTTAATAGCTTAAGAAAATCATTGAGGGGCGTAAACGCAGAATAGGCAACGAGATCATCGTTGCAGTTGGCGGCACGACACAGGGAACGGGCAAAGCTTGCTGCTTCCTCCCTAAGAGCGTGAATAGCTATTAGGACACGCTCGTCTAGGGCGACTTTCTGCAGGTGCACGTACGTCTTGATGTTAGCCTCCCAATTGTCAAAGTTGTCCTCCTTCCCACTATAGGAGTCAAGGAACTTGACTTTGACCAGCTCCCTACGGGGACATGCCTCCTCCTCCTTGGGAGCGGCCAGTTTGGCGCCTTCTATGGCGCCCGTTCAATAACGTTTCGCCGTATGGAGCGTAAGGCAATGTCCTGACCTCTTAGCCCACGTGCGTCGCCAATTCCCTGGCGAGGTCCCGGAGCCCCAGCCGTTGGAGCGTAAGGCAATGTCCTGACCTCCACCAAATAGATATTGTTCTTGCTGGACTTGTGCCAGGCGCTCTATGTTCCTCGCCATTATCTCCATCTTCCCCAATAGGTCCACCTGCGTCGCCATCTGCTCTCTTTGTTTCTTCACCTCCTCCAATTCTTTCGCCGCCTCGCTCGCCGCCTCCATTCTCCTCTTCCTCTCCCTCATCAGCCGGAATTTCCACTCCATCCTCTTCTCATCCTCTAGCGCATGCCGCTTGAGTGGGTCTTCTTCTGCATCCCACATTCTCATGGCGGCCTCTTGTTCTTCCCTGGGCACATACATCAGTGCCTCCTCTTCTTCTCCCAGGGATAAACTAGCAACCCACTTCGTAATTTTCTTCTCCATCATATCTTCTTTTGTTCCACTGGATTCTCCTCTCTCTTTTGTCCTTCGCCTTTCCAGTGGTTGTTCTTCTACCTCTTCCTCCTCTTCTACCGCCTTGAGCTTCTCTTCCTGCTCTCTTCAACCTCTCTCTCTCTCGCCATCTCCTCCTCAATCTTCTTCAATTTCATCGCCTGTTCCTCCATCAGGGCCTTCTTCTTGGCCGCCTTCTTCTCTCTTCTCTCTTTCAGGAAGGTGGCAGCTTTCACCTCCTGTTCTCCTATGTAAGGCTTAGTAGTCGTACCACCCCTTGTGTCTACTCTGCACGTAAAGGTGTTCCAGAATCCCAGAGGGAAGAGGCGACGCCAAAGGGTCCCCCACAAAGAGAAACCCACAAGCAAGCCGTACATAGGGTAATCGTCCATGGTGTTAGGTGCACGACAGAGACTGTCTCACTCCTCACCACTTAGACCAACCTACTAACTCATAATCCGAACAAGATCCTGTCAGACTCTAAGGTTGTTTTTCTACCTCTTCCTCCTCTTCTACCGCCTTGAGCTTCTCTTCCTGCTCTCTCTTCCTGCTCTCTCTTCAACCTCTCTCTCTCTGGCCATCTCCTCCTCATTCTTCTTCAATTTCATCGCCTGTTCCTCCACCAGGGCCTTCTTCTTGGCCGCCTTCTTCTCTCTTCTCTCTTTCAGGAGGGTGGCAGCTTTCACCTCCTGTTCTCCTATGTAAGGCTTAGTAGTCGTACCACCCCTCGTGTCTCCTCTGCACGTAAAGGTGTTCCAGAATCCCAGAGGGAAGAGGAGACGCCAAAGGGTCCCCCACAAAGAGAACCCCACAAGCAAGCCGTACATAGGGTAATCGTCCATGGTGTTAGGTGCACGACAGAGACTGTCTCACTCCTCACCACTTAGACCAACCTACTGACTCATAATCCGAACTGGATCCTGTCAGACTCTAATCACTACAGCCGTCAGTACAGAACCTGTTGCTTACCAGGCGGCATTTAAGGAGATCCCCCGTAACTCCTCAGGAATTCTTTAACGTCGCAGACAGGACGACGCGGTCAGCGGGTTCTCTCAAGACTTCGATGGCCCATTGTGCAGCCCACAGCTCGGATTTTGGGCCTACCGTGCCACACCGAGTAGCCCGCCGGTCAGTACCGGTCCTTGGGAGGGTTAGTGTCCTCCGGGACAGTCGAGTCCTCAAACACAATCTTTGGCCCTACTCAGCCCGTGTGGGTTTGGTCAACGAGGCCCTATCCTTCATACGGTCCTATCACCTGGACAGAAGAGACTCAATGCAAAAAGAAGAGACAGACAAACTCAGACTCAGCAAGTACCATAGGGTGAGTGCACATCCATAAGGCGAGGGGATAGGCTAAGGGCTTGGCGGGATTATACCAACTCCAGCTTGGTCCAAATCGTGGTCAACAGCTCCGATCAATGCCTTGGTCAACGCGGTCAAACCCCGGTCAACACTCCAGTCAACGCCCGGTCAACCCCCAAGTCAGCTATGGCTGCTGGCACCTCCTTCCTCGCCACCCTTCACTTCTCTTCCCCCTCCACCTTTCTTCTTTTTCCTTTTTTTTTTTTTTTTTTTTTTCCCCCCCTCAGCTATGTCTGTCTTCAACTCCGTTATCCTTCCTCCTCCTCCTGCGATCGCTCCTCCCTTCTCTACTTCACCTTCCTCTCTCCTCCGTGTCCCGAGCTCCGCGGCTATGGACGCTACTTGCTCTTGGACCGCACAACCAATCTCGTATCACTCAACTCTCTCTCTCCGTGGTGATGTCTTCAGCGCAGGTGCATAGCCAACCAATCTTGTATCGCTCANCTCTCTCTCTCTCTCTCTCTCTCTCTCTCTCTCTCTCTCTCTCTCTCTCTCTCTCTCTCTCTCTCTCTCTCTCTCTCTCTCCTTCGTCGTCGTTGTCTTCCTTCTAGTACGCAGCACCTTCTTCCGCAGCGAAGCTATGGCAGACTTCTTCCTCACGTTGGCGCTCTTCAACTATGGCGCCCTACAGCGCGCGTCTCTCTCTTGCTGCAACGGGGATGGCACATGGGATAGCGGGTACAAGCTCCGATACCAGTCCAATCAGACTCGCTTTCATTCACACTTCAAATGCATGCAAACAGGTTGCGCAGCAAACTGGCGTCAAGCGCTACACAGAACCCAGAGATATGGTAACCCATAACGCAGCTTAGATACAAGTTCACTTCAACTGTCTATGGCGCCACATCGCCTGTCCAACTCTCTGTTCGTCACTTACTCGACACTGCTCTTCGCACACAGGATCACCCTGGATATCCCACACACATCACACTTTGCACACTCACACACACGCACACATCTACAGCTATGGCGACTATGGCCGCTGCTACCCTATCGCTATGGCTAAGCTTCTTCTCGCCCACTTCGTCCTCGGGCTCACTGCAGACCACCTCGCACAAGTCGCTATGGCAGCGCTTCCGCATGGCTTACGCAGGAATGAATGAATGGCTGGGCACTGCATCTTGATTTATACTTCTGTAACTCGCCGGTCTGCCCTTTTCCATCGGCCCATGGTGCACACAGTCCCTCATGGTACTTGCTGGACTGGACTGGGACTGATTGGACCCGTACCACTGACTGCATGGGTTTGCACCGCAGACTCGCTGCAGTCGTATTGCCAACGTACTGAGGTTGGCTCCACCACTTGCCCACTTGCCTCTGGCTAACGTGAGCCCACTTTGAAAGGCCACTTCCGGGACCTTCCGGAAGTCTGTGGACTTGGCCTTTCGGATACTGTAGCAGTTACGACCTTGACCCTTCAGGATCCCTACAACTACGACCTCTACAGGGCTGTGACTCCTCGACAGACCTGCAGATCGAACCCCTACCACTACACAGACCTACAACAGACAACCACAATTGTCAAAACACAGGTCCCGGGTTCAAACACTCGGGGTCGACACACATACTGTACACAGGTAAGGTGAGAACTACGGATTGAGCCCTGGGATCTGCACTCACTACTGCTAAAAGGTCAAAACCGTTTCATGTTACAATCTCCTACAGTAATTACCAATAGAGGATTCGGGATGAGCTGTTTGACGTTATTGAAGAATTCTAGCCGATCACTTTCTGCGTTGGGCGCGTAGAGGTTCAAGATTCTAAGATCCTCCTCCTGCCATCTGATATCGATCCAAGACCATCTGCCCTCTGTCACGTCTCCTTTCCCGTCCAACACCTGTCCTTCTATCCAGATTTTGGAGCTTCGGGGTATGAGGATAGCAGTTCCTCGCTTACTCAGACCCGCTTTGTTGGACCAAAGTGTGAAATCGCAGCCACCCAAGCTTTTTTCCGCTGTCCTCTTAATTCTGGCATGGTTTATGAGATCCGACAAGTGGGTTTCTTGAAGTAGGATGACATCTGGTTTCGGCTTCTTCTTGTCTATTAGACTTATTCGAATGTCCCGGAGTTTATCTTCCTCGGACAGAATGTTGCCTAGGCCGTTGACGTTCCAGCTATGGATTGTTAGGCCCTTTGCTCGCCAGTCAGTTCTTACTACACTGTCTATTGTGTTGTTGCAGGCCATAGACCAATGTTGTCCGGGTCACTGGGTTTTGTTCCTCGCTGTCCTTTGTCTTTTTTGCTTGGTTGGGGTGGGCGTATGTGGGGCAGGGTTGTTAGGTGAGGGAGCAGTAAATCTAGTCCACGGCGGCTGAGGTTTTGGGACTGCCCAACTCAGCGTCGTCGATGTCCTCATTGTTCTCTTTCCCCGAAGCGGAGCTCAAGCTGTATGCCTCGGCAACCGCGTGGTTCCAATTCCTGTTCCTTCCAAGGAAATCCCAACGGCCATCCCGTAATCTTCGTCGTCGGCCATGCTTCCCTCATCGTCATCGGGCTCCACATGGAGCGCCGTAGCTTCGTCTTGCAGAGAATGCTCTGTGATGAGAATATGGGACATGATAATGGAGGCCAGGGAGACCGCCATGACCTCTGTCGGGCACATCTTGCCTCCAAGAGTGCTGTACGGCAGCGATGTCTCGGTGTTCCATCCTCTCCATACCAGCCCTTCATGTAATCTAGCTCTCTCGTCTAGTTTCACTAAAATTGCCTCGAAGGACTTAGTGGTCGGGGGCCTGGCCTGTTTCGTCTACATGTTCGTCAGGGGCCACTGGGACTTCATAAATGCCTTCAGGGAATTCATCTGAGATTCCTTCTTTTATGGCTTTGGCCAAACTCCACTGGTCTCCCAGTGTCGGGACAGTGAACGAGACATCGGTGGCCGCCTGCTAGTCGTCGAATTTCCTTCTCAGCGACGTGGGGAGCCCTGTTCTCAGCGACATTTCGGATTGTGCAGTATTCTTTGTTGTGTTTCTAGCGGTACTCTCGTTCTGATCAAGCAGGCACTTTGTCTGAGCAGCGACAATGGCCATCTCCCATTTGATAGATCACTGTTCGCTGCCTTTTTCAAATGTATCGGCCTGAGATTTCCTGGGCCTCTTGTCTCTACCCTTCGAAGGCTTCCATTTCTTAGGTACCATGTCCCTGGTTGGGTCCTTGTGGGATTGTGTGTCGGCGCTGGATTCCGTTTCAGAGCCTGAAACTTCTCTTTCCCTCTTCTTCTCATGGTACCGGAAAGCACTGAATTCCGATAGCTCGCTCTGTAGTCTCAAGATGTCGTATGAATTCTTCGTAGTGTGGATGCATGCTATCGTAGACGTGTTGTTTCTACCTGTTTTCTCTTGATGTTTCATGCATGCCACACAGATGTCGAATTCTTTTTCTCTCTCGTTTTTGGCTCTTTCGAGGTATTCCTGCATCCACGGGATAGGACAGTCCCCCTTCCCTTCTAATATCCCTGTGTCCTCTTTTTTGGTGGGTGATATGTCCATTCCTTGCTGGACCAGATCCTCATCTGCTTGATTTGGGCCTGTTAGATGGGCCTGTGGGTTCAGGTCCTCAAAGGCTTCCCTTCCCTCTGAGGTGTGCTGCCCTTCCTCTTTTTCTTCCCGCTTGGTTCATCGTCGTTGGTCTTTTGGGGGGAGGCCTGCCTCTTGAGGGATGGGTCGGCCTGTGGGCTTTGTCCCTCGATGGTCTGTTTGGCTATGTCCAAGATGTTGTCATAGTCCTCTGGAGTGGAGACAGCGGCACCTGTCTACTGTCTGATCGACTCCAAATCCCACATCAAGTCTTCATGTTTCTTTTCTTCCTTGATCACCCGGGAGTCTATCACTAGGTCCGAGTGGATTTTCCCTGGGATACCGGTAATCTTCTTCGCCCCCACGTGGTGCCATTTGCTGTCCGACAGAAAGATATCTGGTTGTTTGATCGTTGGGGTGGTGTTAGTATATGTCCAAATCCATGTGGGATCTGGTATATTATCGTCGAAGACCCAGCCGTAGTAGTCTGAGTCGTTGACGAACCAGATTCCTTTAGCTTCTTCCACTTCTACTAGCATGTTCTGCCTCAATTCTTTCTGTTCGGTGGAGCGCGGCCATCCGTTCCCAGGTGGCCCCTAACTTTGCATCTAAAACAGATTGGTGACGCTTTGGTTGAGACTGGTGCCCATAACTTCTCCAATGAGACATTGCCACTCTTCTGGGAAGATTGGAAGGTCATCTATAAGTACCTCGAAGACCGTTGTGACTGAGTCGCAGTGGGGGGCCAAGAAGTCGGGCGTGGGAAGGACCCACTTCAAACACCTTGTTGGTTGGGTATTCCACTTCCAGGCGGTCTTTGATCAGGGATGGCCTCTGGCGGGGATGTTGTCGAATTGTACCCAGAACTGTTCCCTCATCAATCGCTGCTTGTAGGAAGCCGCTGGCGAGATTTCGGCTCGCTGTGCTGTTCCTACAAGCTTGAAGATTATCCAGTCGCTGCTTGTAGGAAGCCGCTGGCGAGATTTCGGCTCGCTGTGCTAGACCAGGTAAGCTTGAAGATTATCCAGCTTTACGTAGCATGCACAGCCACTGGTCAGGGCTTACATGCACACTTGAGAGTGATCAATTCCGTGAGTGCTTTATGACTGACGTGGCGGATCGAGGGAGGTAGGAAGGGGGGAGGGCGGTCAGGGATGAGGGGTGTGAGGGGACTTGGTGTAGCAGGAAAGACGAGCTGGAGTCCATGAGCTTTTGTGTTTAGTGGTGGCGGGATGTAGTTTTTGCTCAGTCTGTATTCCACGGACGTTGGCTGGGGGAGTTTGGGTGAGACCGGTTGTTTACCGATCTTTTCGCTCACTCGGGATAGGATAGTCGTGGGCTTGGCGTCAACTGAGAGGTGTGGATGAGATGTGTAGTGGTGAATGGAGGAAGGAGGAATGTGGAAGCATTCAGTGGGTGGCCTTACCTTGCCTGCGTAGAAGCGAGCCAATGTTTTGTGTGTTATCTATGTCCGGCTCTCCCGTAGAGATTTTGAGTAGACGCGTATCCGGATGTTCAGGGTTGGTGAGAAGTGGGGGGCAAGTGCGAGTCGATCTTACCGAAAACGGGGGGCGGGGAGGGGGAGGGGTAGGGGTAGAGTCAGCGTTATTCTTTTTCTTCTTTCGGCCGTGAGTAGTGGTGGAGATCAGTGTTCTTATGACCTCCTATCCACCTTGTGTGTTTGCTGTAGGATGCGTGAGAGAATATTAGAAGCTAGACTGCGTGGGGAAGATCGTGATCGGGGGAAGTTTGGGTGGGGGATCTTTGAGTAGGATGGGCGATTGTTTGCTTTGATGTGATTGTATTGTTGACTGTGGGAGTTTGATAGGCTGAGTGAGCTGTAGTAAGGTCGCGTGGCTTGGTAGATTGCAGGATACGAACTGCAGTAGAAGGATTGGCGATCCGATTGGAGAACGCGACGGATTCGAATCTTGAGGTATGAGGTGGGTGGATAGTGACGGCGAAATTGAAGTGCAGGTTGACA
>BFEA01000297.1:1070750-1098954 GCA_003427395.1 Chara braunii
GAGAAGAGAAGGAGAAGAACACAACAAACGAGGGGCTGTGAGTCAAAGAGAACTGCCCGGTGAACATACTCAGCCACAAAGGGAGAAACGGACAAGAAAGAGAGACAAGGGGCGGGGGGCGACAAACTGTTCCCTCGGAGTGTCACTGACTGACTCATCAGGAGGCTGAACACTCTAAAGTCTCTAGAGTCCTCTAACCAATGATACACATGAAACTCCGACAAAACAGTCTGTCACAGCCCCTCGTTTGTTGTCCTCTTCTTCCTCTCTGCCCATGATTTACCGGGCACACACAAGGGGAGAGAGAGAGAGAGAGAGAGAGAGAGAGAGAGAGAGAGAGAGAGAGAGAGAGAGAGAGAGAGAGAGAGAGAGAGAGAGTTTTGAGTCCTGCCTCTGGTGTAGGTGGTACGCCTTGGTATTGAGGGAGCGCAGATTGGCTTGAAGCATCAATAAGGGGCTGACCCGACAGGACACTTTCACCAAAATAGGAAAAGTGCTGCACATGAAAGAAAATTCTGCCCCCAGAGGGTCGACGGCGCAGGGGCTTTTGCAGAATGATGAACGGCGAAAGGGACTGCATGCCAACAGGTATGCGGACAAGGAGGATAAAAAAAAAAAAAAAAAAAAAGGAATTGAGGTAACGTCGATTTTCTGGGCCAGGGGTAGGGGGTACAGAACTTTTCCAGAATCCTACCCGCCCCGCGCCTGCGGTGGCACCAACACGCAACCGTTCGAGAGAAGAAACAGCCAATTCCTTTTTTTTCTGGTTTCTTTTTCTCCGGTTTCTTTTTTTTCCGGTTTCTTTTTTTCACCCGAGACCTGCGGTACCAGTGTGGGATGTCAACTTTTTCCTGAACGTACCTTAAACCACCAGTACACCCGCACCTAAAATCCCGAAGCTACCTGCCCACTGCGCGCCGCTATTTTCCGAGCCTCCGGCGTGAGGGTACCTGCAGTGGGAATTTCGGAAGTGGCACCGGTGCCGGTGGTCTAAAAAAAAAAAAAAAAGAAAAAGGAAAAAACATGCCAGAGATCAATGATGTCGTGGAAGGATGTCACAGAGGCCATACTCAAACGATCACTTTCCAGAATGCATCTGACCACTATTACGGGGAGAGGAAAACATTGCTGCTTTTTCCTGTTTTCTCCTTTTATTTTTTACTTTTTTCCTTGCCAGCAAGGCAACGCCTATTCCTCTTGCTCAACCATCACTGAGGGCATACTCACACTAGGGCCGTTGAAATGCATCCAACCATTTCACGGCCAAAGCTTTGTTGGCTTTTCTTTTTTTTTGTTCTTTTTTTGTGAGTCTAAGGGTCTCGTTAGACACTCCTAAAAATGCCTGTTTTTAGGATTGCATTGTCTTTGCACGCGATCCTAAATCCGATTTCGAGATCGAAAATGTGAAAACGGCGTTAGGACGAATCCGAAAGAATTTAGGATTCGCCAGGCAAATTCGTCCTAAATTTTTCAGTAGCCCCCGACCTACTGAAATTTGTAGGATTCCCGCGTTTAACGGAGTCGTGGCGACGTGCGCATGGCTCCGTTGTCTTGGACTCCTGGTGCACCCTATTGGCTGCAACCCTGAAGCATGACTTTTTTTCTTTTATTTTTTTCCTTTCAATTACAACTTTCTTTTAGGACTGGTCATAAACGATGGTCTTTTAGGAATGCATGTAACCACGATGCACGAAATCCTAAAAAAACTTTAGGACTGTCCTAAAAATTTTAGGATTCTTTTAGGAGTGTCTAACGAGACCCTAACAGTCTGGCTCCCCGTGTTCCTCGTTCTTCCGAAGTGCCCTCACTGAGGGCAGTACTCCAAAAAGCGTATCCAACTGCAATCACAGCCAAAGCTTGTTTTGTTTTTTGGGACATAATTTTTGACACGGGCCCAAAATTTTGAAAACCCTCCGACGACCCCGACCCCGCCCCGAGCCAGCCTTTTACTTCTTCTGGCGACAAGTCATTTTGCTGCAAGGCTGCGGCCGTGTACTGGTGGTTTAGCTAAGTGAAAGAATGCCGGGTCAAAGCCCAAGGCTCTGGATTAATTGTTCGCCTAATGGTACAGGAAGATCTCCATCTAGAAAGCACCATGCAGGCGCTACCTGACCTGATAAAAAGTAAGGGCATACTCACGGCTATCTGACTGTACCTGGCCACTAATACAGTCAGAAACCGTCCAAAAAGTCCTACTTGAGTACGCCAACGTGTGCATGCTCTTTTCTAACGTTTTTTTTTGGATTTAAAATTTCGCTAGTATCATAAAGTCCGAGCGCATCGTTCAAAAAGTCAGACTACTAAAGGTATGCTATTTGTACCTCAAGCCCGTACAAAGAAAAACTTTTAAAAAGTGGTACTGCAATACAAACAATAAAGCAAAAACTAATGACGTGTATACTCCAAGGGTACTATCGATTCGGTGCCTCGTCTGCATTAGATGGAAAATTTTCCCGAAATTTTATTGAATATAAATTACTGAACACATTTTTTTTGAAGTAAAATTTTCTTAAATGCCTGCACAACTGCAAAAAAGAGGGACAGTGTGAAAGGAGGTCCCAAACTCATAAGGAGGGAAAAAACAAACAGAAAAATAAACAAAAAAAACAAAAAAAAGCAGAAAAAAACGAAAAAACGAAAAGAAGCCGAAAGAAAAGCACGAGCAGCTACTGTGTAAGTCGATGAGTCGACGGATCTGCCAGGACGAGGTTCCCTAGCAAAAAGTGGTTGGATTTAAAGCGTGAATCTGGACGTGATTGTGGGGAGGTGCTGAACATCGCGATTGATCTGCTACTCTGCATCTCTGCATAAAACACATCCAGATTCAGGTACTTAATCCAATGCTTCCTCTTCGCCATTGGCGAACCTCGCCCTCGGTGTGATCCGATGGTGATGACGAAGCATTGAAGAACCCGTCAAATTTGTTACCCGATGGTAAAAAAATTGTTACCCGATGGTAAATCCTGTCCGCAAAGGGGACCACCAGAACTCGATCGCCAGCCGTCCGATCAATCTCGCAAAAGAACCGCAAATCGAAGTTCGACTCCCAGAAAAAAAACAAACCGACAAAAACAAACACGCGACACGCGAACAAACAACCTGAGAGATGGATAAACCAGGAAACACCTGTTCAAGATAATCGTGGTGTTTTCCAAGTGCTGGGCAGGGAACAAGCCGCAGCAGCATACCGAACTCCAGTCTCTCCGTGGCGCGCTGCCTCGACCCGGCGCATTCAAAATGTTGGACTCGTCCGAAAGAAGCTGGTCCAGAAAGCGGCCAAAAGCATGTCGAGTGCTGTGCAGTGCAGCGATGCCCAATGTTACGATAGTAAAGGGCAAAAACGCGAGGGGAGGACGAAACACGCCTACCGCCGAAGGGGAGGGCAAGCAGGCAGACAGGAAGACAGGCGCACAGGCGCACAGGCAGACAGGCAGACAGGAGTACAGGCTGGCACAGACAGGCAGACAGGCTCACAGGCAGACAGGAAGGGAGGAAGACAGGAAGACAGGAGTACAGGCTGGCAGGCAGGCAGGAAGGAAGGCACAGGCAGGCAGAAAAGCAGTACTAAGGTTCTATTAGGCGGTAAGAGAAAGGGGAAAAAGACAAAAGAAAAAGGGCAGGTATACCTGCAAAGCCGCGTGATCGCCTTCACCATGAAGAGCCGTCGCCGTTAGAAGATCGGCCTTGGTCCCGACGACCACCATCTGCATCTTTGCATCACCGCATGCGCTTGCTCCCGCACTGAGTGGCCGCTCATCGCCGCCGTCATCACCTCTGCTCCTCGTCGCTGTAGCGATCGCCTTGATGCTGCATTCTTCCTCGCGGCCCTCGCCTGCGCCTCCCCCTCCTCTTCCCCAACGGCCATCGTCTTTTCCACTTGCTTCCCCCCGCAGCCACTGCCCTCCCTCCCTTCCCCCCATTCGAATATCGCCGTCCGCAGCCGCACTGGCGGTCGAGAATCGGCACAACCCGCCCAAACTATTCACCCTTCGCACACCACCCTTGGCCGGGGAGCATGTCGGGGACCTGTTGATGCCGTGCACTTTCTTCGACAACAACATCCGTGAATCTTCCCGCCTCCTCCCCTCTCCTCCGCCTCCTCTGCCGCCTACCCCTCCTTCAAGGAGAGCAACCCCCGAACCCAGTGCGCTACGATCCAGTTGGCGGTACGCGCCTCCATACAGAGAACTCAGATCGGCGGAGAGCGATCTCCTAGTCCCGACGCCCACGTCGGAGGGCAAGTCAAACGAGCTGAATCTTCCTATTTTTAACTTCGATGAACTTCCCGCCAATATTTCCTCCCCCCCCCCGCCTCCTGCTGATCCTCCAGATCCCAACGCCCCTACTCCTTGACGGCAGACGGAGCCGCCTCCCGCCGGTAATCCTACAAGTCCCACCCCTGCGCTTCTTCTTGATCCCGCAGCCATCTCGCGAACGGTCCTGGCGGCGGACGAAGCCGTCTCGCGCAGCGCCTCCGCGTGCTTTTCTAATGACGTCAACGCTTCCCATGGCCTCGACAGATCCACGACGATGACCGCGACCGTCGACGCCATAGCCGCCGGATTCACGGCTAGCTTGAGCAGCGATCTATCCCTCACATTCCACACGCTCAAAAAGCACGCGCAGTCATCACTTTGCCCGCGCTGGCTATCCTTCGGAGCAGCGGCAGCAGCGGCAGCAACACCAGAAGAGAGGGAATGGGTGGACGGCCTGTGGCGCACCGAAGAGCCACCGGCGGGAACGGGCGCCGCCGACGCTCGGACTGCCGTCGCCGCCAGATTCGAATGATTTGTCTTGCAGTGCTGATTCTGAATGGCGGAGGAGACTGAAATGCAGTGGAACTCTAAGGGTCCCGAAGAAGCGAAGCGCGAAGACGAGCAGGGGGAGAGCGATGTCGGACCAGAGGAGGGGGAGGAGGCAGATCGAGGGAGGTGATCATGACCTCTCGTCGAGCTCCGATCGACGACCGTAGATCTGCCACAGGACGAGAACGGCAGTTTCATTGGCGTGCGGCAGGCCGAGGAGAACGAGGAGGAGGAGGAGGAGGAGGAGGAGGTCCACGGCAGAGAGGTCGGCAAGGCAGAAGATGAACAAGCAGATGCGAACGACGAAGAAAGAGCTTCGACGAGCGACCTCTTACCACTGCGCGCGTCGCCAACTACGAGCATGGTCCCCAAGGACGAAGAGGATGGCGAAGAGCAATCTGAAGAAGACGGCGATGGAGAAGATGAAGATGGTGAGCAGGGCGGCGCCACAGAAGAAGAGGGGTGGTTCCTACCCGACAAGCAGGAATGAGAGGAGGAAGCCAGATGGCGTGACGAAGGCGTCGTAGAGAGTCTCGACGTCGACGACAACCACCTGCTGTCATCCTCCTCCTCATACTTGAACAGAACGGTAGCGCCGTCGACGCCATCGCCAACAGCCGACGATCGGCGGTCGTAGTGCTTAGAGAACGAAGGAGAAGGAACGAGGCGATCGCGGGGAAGATCGAGTCCTCTGCGACAAGATAGCATTCTTGACAAGGTAGTCGACGGGGGGCTACTAGTAGTCCCCGGCACTCCGCCCGGATTCCGCCCACGTCCGGATTCCGCTCCCCTGCCCCGCACAGTGTGCTCGCGCCCACCGCCACCTCCTCCCACTACACTACCTCCTCCCACTACACTACCTCTTCCCACTACACTACCACTTCCCACTACACTACCTCTTCCCACTACACTACCACTTCCCACTACACTACCTCTTCCCATCAGTCGTGGGCGGGACGGAATCGAACACGTCCTTGACGAAGAGATAGAGAGGTTGATCTGCGGGGGGGGGGGAAGAGAGAGGAAGAGGACTAGTTCTGAATTGGAAGGTTGATGCTTAGAGACAGTAACGCTCCCACCCGTCGGGACAATGGCAAGGTGGGAGCGCATGCCACATTCTCCACCCGTCGGGACAATGGCACGCGAGTTCCACCCTCGCCACGAGAGCAGAAAGAAGCCAGAAACTCGGAAAAAAGAAAAAGGCGTTCGGCGGCGAGTTTATCGATGGAAAACAACAAGCCGATTCAATTACTGGCACGTCCACTCCACCGGCTCCAACTCCTTTGTCGAAATGCAAAATCCCATTCAGTAGTCCGCCTCACAATGCCGATCGCCTCTGACAAATAACCGGCTACGTGCGACGTCGACACACAAAACGATCCCATTCTTCCCTCCTCTCTCTCTCTCTCTCTCTCTCTCTCTCTCTCTCTCTCTCTCTCTCTCCGGTGCGCCCAATTGATGGTGATGCAGGAGCCTCCCTCCGCCCTGGTCGGCCAGTCGTCAATCAATCAATGTGTACCCAGATTGTCAATCAATGAATCAACCACTCAAAACCTATTAATCAATCAAAATCGATCAATCAATCAACAATCCATCGATCAATCAAAATCAAAATTGATCGATCAACCCCCCCCCCACTCAATCACTCACTCGATCAATCAAAGAGACATAAGACAAACCATTGAAATGGTCTCGGGATTTCAGATCGGACCCAGACAGACCGCTCCTGTGACGAACAAGGTTTTACATCGCCAGTGAATCACTCAACTTCCTATTGCCCAGTAACAAAACAATTATTATATCAAAAGAAAGGATATTATCTCATATTTCCATACTATCTCATATTTCCATATTCTGCACGCGCCTCCAGTCGACTTTAAATTCCCCTTCTCAAATTCTATCGCCCCCTCTCTATCCATCAATCATCAATCAATCAGTCGAACCCAAACATCTGCCCGTCCTTAAAGAAATTTGATTACCCAATCCATTCATCATCCATCAATCATCCTTCCATCATCTATCAATCATATCCTTCAATCACTCATCGATCCATCATCCTTCCATCATCCATCCGTTCATCCTTCCATCATCCATCCTTCCATCATCCATCCTTCCATCATCCATCCATCCGTTCATCCTTCCATCATCCATCCGTTCATCCTTCCATCATCCATCCATCCGTTCATCCTTCCATCATCCAGCAATCACTCATCGATATTCGTCCGTTTACCCATTCATCACAACTCTTTCTCCTATCCATCCATTCATCCACTCAACCAATCAACCAATCAATCAATCAATCAATCGATTGACTGCATGCACTGTTGCTGATCTAAAAAGGAGCTTGATTGATGTCAATCCCAGATATCGGATGGTAAAAAAGAGAGAACACCACCACTTAGCGAGCCACCGTGTATATCTAACAAAAGCTGAGGTTCAAATTGAATGAAGCTGACGTTTTCTGTCATAAAGACTGATCGACAGTTAATGCGCTCAAGACATGCGAGACCAAAAATGCCAGAGACAATCAAGCGGGGTTGTCAATGATTCGGAGAAGCAGACGTAGAGGCAGACAATGATTGACTACGCATGTTTCTCAGCACCCTGGCATTGTGATTGACCTAGGACATCATAGTAGATACTACGCATTTTAGGAAATTATCCCATTTCGGTCATCTGTGGGCAGTTGTTCTCGAGGATTGCTTCCTTTTTCGTCAAAATACATCAACCGCAATTTGGGGTACAGGCCCTCTGGTCAGTAAATCAAAAGATCACATCCTATCCATCCCTGCGCGGCAATCCCATTCGGATTCCGATTACGATTCAGATTCACATTCTGATTCTAAATCCAAGCGTGTTCGTTATGTTTTGAGGGGGATAGTCGGAGTCCATAGAGGGGCCGGGGGGGACGGGGCGCGGGGGGGGCGGGGGGGAAAAGAGGGAGGGATGGGGAGAAGGGAGAGAGTAGGGGGGAAGAGAAGAGAAGGATAGGGGGAACTAGAAACAGAATGGAGAGTCCTGTGTGGAGACCAAGAAGAGGAACTCCGCCACGATTTACAGCAACAACAACAAAAAAAGGGAAACGAAAAAAAGCCGAGGCTAAGTTTGGTTAATCCTAATCCGGTCCAGGAGATCAACTGATCTGCAAATTTCAGCAAAATCCGGCCTCCGATCTGATGGCTTAAGACCGATCCCACATCAAACACCGAAAAAAGAAAAAAGAAAAAAAGAAGGTCGATCCCACATCCAGCCACGATCATACGTAAGCCATGAAATGATAGTAGAGCATCATTCGCACCGTGACCATCATCATAGTCATGGCAATCATTATCCTCATCATCACCATCATCATTATCACCATCATCATCATCATCACCGGCAAGAGGCCTTACCCCATTGAAACTGCCAAATCAGGACATAAACACGAGTTCTTTTACCGAATCCGGTCGTAATTCCGCCCGGATACGTCCAGAGGAAACTGCTTGTGTGAAATGCATTTTCCCTTCTTATCCATCGCCATTGTCGGTAGTGTTAATTTGCCTTCCGAAGCTTGCAAATTTATTACAACTGCCTCTTTGCTGAATGGCACACATCCCAAGATCCTGACAAAGAGGACGAGAGAGTTCAAATCCCGGATTCCACAAGGTTTAGATGGGCTATCCCGCTAAGTAATCATAATCATGGGAAAAAACGGAAAAGGAAGCACAGTTTAGATCCCCATTTGCACAGTTTAGATCCCCAATTGGATGATGCTAAGGGCTATTTCCCATGAGTAAAGAGACTATTAAAAGGAATTTCAGAGAATAGCAATATTACAAAGAATCAACCTGATACCACCTCTAAGCGGATGCCGCTATCCATAACAAATATATCGGTCGAAAATGGGAAACAAACGAGTGAGCTACTAATGCCGCACCCATGTTACCTCGGATGACTTATGGCCAACAACAGATCTAAGGTGGAGAGAGAGAGAGAGAGAGAGAGAACACAGGAGCAACAAGAAAAAGAAGAAGACGAAGAACGAAAAGGACGCCACAAGAAAACGAAGAAGAAGAAGAAGAAGGACTCAAATGAGAAAGGAGATCGAAGTTGGAGGTAAACAGATGTGCATGCTCCGCGAAGATTCCCTTTAAACCCACCTCGATTTCTTCACCCCAACGTCACGCTCCACTTCTCTCTCTCTCTCTCTCTCTCTCTCTCTCTCTCTCTCTCTCTCTCTCTCTCTCTCTCTCTGTGTGTGTGTGTGTGTGTGTGTGTGTGTGTGNTGTGTGTGTGTGTGTGTGTGTGTGTGTGTGTGTGTGTGTGTGTGTGTGTGTGTGTGTGTGTGTGTGTGTGTGAATGCAGCAATGGCAGTTCCGCGGCGAAGAGGGCAGGGCGTTGAGAACAGAGGCAGAACGACAACAAGTAGCACCTGCTCTTACTCACCCGTGACAGTGCAACATGCTCTTCAGAGGTGGATATGTCTCCTCTTCATCATCAGCAGCATCGAGGGGGGCTCTTCATCGTAACGGCTGTACGCTTGCCTTCTCTTTCCTCTCCTCCTCCAACGTCGACCAATTTTCCCTCCCTTCACCACCACCGATCCAATCCGAAGCTTCGACGCAAAGCAACCATCGATTTCACCGATCGCATCCACCGATTCCGAGAGATTTGCAGCGATTGGGAGCAATCATAATCCGCATGTCAGGAGCGCCGCTGTGAGTTGGATTGGGCGACGGACACGACTGCGATGGCATACACCCCAGCGCGAGCGAGCGATTGGTAGTGTGCGCCAGGTCGACAGGAGTGCAGCTCCCCCGCCGCTGCTGCCGCTGCCACCTCCCTCGCGCCTGTCCAACCGGGATCGCCCACTGTCGGCGGGTCGGCGAGTCGGCGGGTCCAGATTGACACGGAAGGAATGACCGCCTGGGATCCCGGTCGGGACCGCGGAAGGCCGCCCTTCCACCCCCCCGGCCCGCGCATCTTGCCTCTTTTCTAGCCGTGCGGTGATCGCCCGCGCAGTGTGCTGCCCCGCCGACCCAGTCCTGCGCGCCCCCCCCGCCGACCCCCCCCTCCTGGTTCCCCCCTTCCTGGCTGACTATGTCTGCCGGGACTTCCGGACTACGGACAATACTTCGCTCAGGCGCGACCGCAGCTGCTGTATCCCATTTGAATCGAATGAATTTTTTTTTATTCTTTTTTTTGGGGGATGAATAACCACACCATTTGACATTTGAATCGTTAGCGAAATACCTGGGACGATGGCGCAATCCATAATGACATGTAACTGTCGGCGATGGACATGTGAGGAGATCGAATCCTCGGATGCAGGGTCTGAAAGAGAGGAAGAAACGAGAATCGTTAGCGAAACCGCCTGTGAATCCGGTCTGAATATCAGCACTCCAGCCCCCGGCGGTGTTATCTTGCCCTGAACTGAATATCGTTACGGGTCCAAGTCCCACTAGCAGCTTTGAGTTTCCTCAACGCCCGAATCTGGACGTGTTTGTGGAGAGGTGCGGTTGAGGAAACTCAACTCGATTTCTGCACATCTCGACCAACATGTCCACATTCAGTCGTTGAGGAAGCTCAATGCTGCTAGTGGGACTTGGCCCACTATGTGCTATGAACCTCCGTGGCGCCGGTCGGAACCCTTTTGTTTCTTTTTTTTTTTGGAATCCGGTCCGAACTTTGTGAGCACTGGCATGACACCGGTGATGCCTGCCCCTTGATCTCCACCATCTGATACGAGCTGTGAAGTACAAGAAAGGTAATGAGGCTGACAAGGCTGAGATCAAGCGGTGGAAGCAGTGGAGGGAGGAGCTCGTTGCACCCCTCCCCTGCTGCATCACCACCTCCAGCATTTCCTTCACCTGTTCAAGTGGGGGGGATTTCGCAGGTTAGGGTGACCAGACCCCATCCTGTCAGGTAACAAAAGTCCAGGGGCATTGTCCCACTAGCGGGGGGTTAGTTAATGTTTTCGTGTGTATTATTCAACGTGGTCACACTGTGGCCGTGAGATTCTCAGCTCGGATAGCAGGGAACCATGTATACTCGAAAGCAGAGCTAAACCTTGACAAGTGGGACATGGCCCCGGGACCCTGGCAAAAGGCAAAAACTGCCTCATACTTTAGAAAAAGACCACTGTCCAGTCCGGAAAAAGGGCGGTAAATGGGAGGTGGGACTATCCCATATTGGACAGGACCATTATAGGGGGGGTGACGTTGAGGGGATGGACCACATATGTTGACTACCAATGTGCTAGGGACCCAACCTTCAAACAGCACTTGCACGATTCTCTTTCCAAACATTTTGACCCAGGGCCTCGAGCCACACTCACAGAACTGGGAGAGCAGGCAAAAATGGCTAAACGGGACACTTTTCCCATATTTGAGGATAACAAGGAGCCCGGTCTCCAACGGTACTCCATGCCGCTATCGAGTGCATTGGTCCCACATGGGGACCCTCCCTGCCACGTCACGCATGATTTCGGCATTCAGGACGCAAAGCATTTTTTTTTTTGTTTTTTTATGTTTTTTTTTAAGCCCAGGTTGTTGTAGAGGTGGGATACTAGACAGATGGCAGTCACCCACAGTACTCGGCCACTCGGTTGTCAAGATGAACCCTTCTGAAGACCCCACCCACCCTTCCTCTGATCTTTTTGCCCTGGCGCACCCCCACCCCCCCTGTCCTACCCGAGTGTTAACCACCCAGGGACCATCACCCATTGCCATCTTGGCGGGGTGACCTGACCAGACAGCGGTTGCAGGTACCGGGGCTAAGCAAGGACTCCTAACCCCTGCTCAGCCCCGGTTGAAGCAGACGTCGTGCAAGCCTGATTGCACGGGGAGTTCGGGAGCTAGGTTTGAACATGCTACTACAGGTCTTCTTGAGGGTGCACAGTGACTCCCAACTAGCCTAGTTGTATCGTGATGATAGAGAGTTGGGCATCCTCCGTTCTCTCGTATGTCCCTGGAGCCCGTTCCGACCATGACACCCCCGACATCCCGTACTAAGGAAATGCTATGCCAGCGTCAACCCTATGCTACGTACTAGGAGGATAGCCAACCCTAGGTCATGAGTTATAGACTGAGTTTCTTATCCTTATGTTGTCTTTACTACAGTGTTTTATGGTGTTGATGGTAGAGAGATGGGGATCCTTCGTTCCCTCGTATATCTCTGGAGCCCATTTCGGCCCCGCGGTAAGGTGCAGTATCTCCCGACACCCCCGACATCCGTACTAAGGACTGTTATGCCAGCCTCAACTCTAAGGTACGTACTAGGAGGATAGCCCACCCTCAATCGTGAATCATGGACTGTATGTATTGACCTTGGATAATCTATTAGCCCTGTGTTATATGGTAATCTGATAACAGACAATCCTCCGTCCATTCGTATGTCCCTGGAGCCCCTTTCGGCCCCGCGGTAAATTGCAGTATCTCCTAACACTCCCGACATCCTGTACTAGTAAGGAACTGCTATGTCAGCCTCAACCCTTTGACTGTGTACTAAGAGGATGTCCAACCCTAAGTTACAGTCTAGTATCGAACACAGGACCTTATGCGAATCGTGCAAGTGACCTAACCTATTGACCTACACTGTGAAATAGTCTGTAGTTGTACTCTGTTGGGCTCAAGTAAATCGGACTATGTAAACCACCCAACAAGATTTTACAGTAAATTTTATCTTGTTTTTGCTGTTGTAGATTGCGAAGCTTATTTATTAGCCTTAATAGGAGTAGTAGCCAGCGTTATTAGTTACTTTTCTCATATACATTTTATGAAAGTTATGTATTTTGAAACACCTAAAACATGGATTTTCTATAAACCAATGGATCGTGAAAAATCTTTATTGTTTGCTATTACTCTTTTTTTATCACTTTTTTTTTTAATACCATTCTCCGTTATTTTTGGTTACTCATCAAATGACACTAAGTTTATGCCTGTAAGTTTCGAGTGGGGATAAAACTTCGTAGTAATAAAATAAATACTCGCAGCTAACTAAATGTCATAAAGGTTGCGCGTACTCGGTCTTGGTTGGTGGTGATTTCTATATGTACATTCTTACCACCAACAATAACGAGAAAAACTACGATTTGATTCAACTAATTTATGAAAATCATCTTTTTTTTTTAGCAAATCCTTATTTTTTCGAAGCATCCTGTATTTCAGCAGATAAAGATTGATCTAAACTTATGTGTTTTTTTTTCAAACGTCGTCTCTACAAGGCGCCTTCAAGAATCCACTGAAAAACTAAGGTTTCTTGATGACTCTTTGGTATAATGGATGAGACTAATGAAGCGGTTCCGGAGATTCTGACTTTTCGTACTTCTAAAACAAGTTTAACATTTTCAATCGCGTTAACAAAATGTGTGATTACATTCATAGACAAGTTTTCATTAGCTAATCAATAGAAAGTTTTGTAAACAATAGCACGGGATTTTTTTCCCTATGAATCATACAAATGTTAATAAATTCGTGTCTCAATCGTTGTACCTTGCAATTTTCTAAAATCAAAGGCTCGAAGAGCGAGACTTGTGAGATTTTTCAGTTCATATTTCAATTTGGGTTTTTTTGGTACCATATTTTTTTATCTGTCTCGACGTCGATTAAGAATTTCTTGTAAGTTTTTCACTTATCGAATACAATGGTATTTTACACCAGGCAAATCTTTAACTCTACCTCCTCGAATCATAACAATACATTGCTCTTGTAAATTATAGCCTTCTCCCGAAATATATGCAATAACCTCATTTCAATTGGTTAATCTCATCTTCCAAGGACTGCTTAAATTCGGTGATCTCCTTTCACGACAGGCTGTGGTCCACGGAATGAGTTCGTCATTCCATGTGTCTATCATGCATGCTTCACGCATGAAATAAGTCGTGTCCATCTCGTTGTGGACATCTGCAACGTCCCACTTGGCTACGTCAAAGTAGGCAATTCACTCGGGTGACTGACACGGTCGCCCTCACTAAACCAACAAGAATCTGGACTACGATTCACATTGAATCTAGCTGAGATTGGATTGACTTTTTTAGTCTAATGACAACCCTGTAGACCACGAACATCAAGATACCCACCATCGCCCAGTCCCCAGATACAACAACCATGGACTACCCCTTGGGTGGTGTGCAGGCAGTGTCTATAGTAACTTACCTGCATCATCCCAAGGGGGGGTGTGTCCAACCGTGCATCATTCTAACGCCTTGCCGCTATCCATGCGCAAGGCTGCGGGGTTCTGAACCCGCAACCTCATACCACAATGCGCATTTCCAACCGGTACTCTAACCATTGAGCTACATCAACTGGACAATGTTTTTAGGAGCAATGTCGCTCTGACTAAGTGCCCCAACTATACTTGTCGCGTATTCCTACAACAAGATAGAACCTTACGAGGTGCAACTTACCTCCACCTATGGGAGTTGGCACCATCCCTAGGTGGGTGTATCCCTACCGAGTTATTGGTCCACTGTGACGTGCGAGATATTTTATGTACGGCAGCGAAGGTGGATCAACCGAGGTCGTTGCTCGTTCATCATAGCATAGTGGGTACGAGCGTCTAACACCCGAATCTAACTCGTGCGTGAATCGGCACTTGGGGTGTTGATCTCCCAAGCGCGACCTTATGTTTGTCGATTATGGTGACCAATCTAACCACACAATGCTCTGTCTCAATAATTTTAAATCCAGATACAACTCATGTTTTGTCTCTCTTTAACTTCCCGACCTATAACTTACATTGTGTACGAGCGACAACCATGATTCACGCAAATTCGTATAAACAGGGTTTTTGCACAAGTGAAGGTCATAAAGACTAATTATGCACGGTTATGTAGCCCACTGACAGAACCACGCTTTGCACGATGTCGATAATGTGCGACCCTTCGTGGGTTTATGGGTTGTGTACGACACATGAGTGTTGAATATGAAATGTGCCTTGGGAAACTCCTATTATGATTTTGAATGCCTGAAAGATAAGTAGTTCAACCGCCACAACAATGGTAACCCTCACCCAGAGAGTGAAGTCGTTTTTCGAGAGCTCTCTATATGGAGTAATCAAGGGGTTTAACTTAGTCGCGAACTTAATCGTTAAACTATAAAAAATAACAATTAAGTTGGTGCTCGTAACGAACTTGAATGCAAATTGTTGTGTGTTAGTGCACAAACCTCTCATATGTGACGCCACGTTAGTTCACTACAACACCCAGTTTAATTGTACGGTATGCAACACGAAATATAACGACCGCATATTTTGAATGTATATATTTCGTCGTAATGAATCCAAAGACCCTTAACTCTTATTGTGTGCAAGCAACAAGGCAGAACTCACACGAAAATATGTAGAAACGATGGGTGTGCGGACGAAGCTATAGTACTCAGTTATGCACATTCTCGCGATCGGTTGTCATGGGGACGCTTCATATGTTACCCATAATTGTGCAACCCCCTTATTGATGTTGGGGTCATATGTGATACTCAGATATCGACTAATAAGCAATATGAGGGGTCAATTCCTCGGCGCTAAGCAACAGCGGGGGTGGCCGAAGACTCTCTTATCTTTCGCACACGACACGTAAGATTTTTGAAAGTTGCAAGGCGGTAGGAGGTCTTTGATTGTTAGAGAACAACAATTTCGTTTCACCTATCGTGGACACTCATGTCCAGCTATAAAAATAAACAAGTAAGGCTTCGCAAATACCATATCTCCCTTTCTCTTATCCTTTCTCAAGTACCCATTTAAAACACAATGGGACGTACGATGGGAGGTAGTGCCTTCTTGATAGGTCTGAGTCACTATCGATTCAACACTAAAGCAACCTTACACTTTGTCTTTGACGACTACAATCGGGCAAAAAAAAAAGGATAAATCTTTGAGACAGAAGGGGGTTGTGTGACATTAGGCATTCACTCTCACAATCGTTGATGTGGTTTATCCATCAGCATTCTCACAACATAATCAATCGTCAAAACTCAAATTGAATATTTTTCGCGCATATCTACGATCACATAAATTCGACAACAACATATCATGCGCTAACACGATCAACTTTACTATGCTCTGCGACTCACACCCGCCTTATGCATACAAGCCCCAACCATTTTCCACCTTTCCATAAGAACATACTCAACCCTTTAGAATGATCATTTAAAAGATACCTCGGTAAAATCTCAAACATCGAACCCACGGGGTAAGGGTTTAGGTTGAGGTGCAGAATTGTGCGAAGTTGTATCGTGAACCGACCTGTTATCAAATAATGATAATAAATGTGCGATCCTTAATGGATCGGACCGAAACTAGTCAAACTTTCAGTCAAATGTAGATCTACATCATAGTACAAGTCAAGATTCAAAAGATCATAGCTATGTTTAAAAGGACTAAAAATTTACTTATTAGTCTAACTCCTCCACTAACCTTCTTCTTATCTCTCCCTAATATACACCAAAGATTGCTGAAAATTTCGGCCGCATCTCGCCTAGATAGGTTAAATCCCCAAAATTATCACAACAAAAGTTTTGGCTAACTGCCTAAATTTATGATAATTTCGACAACATTTCCTTTAGGAAAGTGGACCACAAAATTTTTTTACTAAGCCAAATCTAAAATTCAAAGTATATCTAACGTTGTCAAGATTTTTTTTAAAAAAATATTAATAATAAAAAAATCGATAATACTTCCCATAGAAAAGTGAGTTCCCAAAAATTTTACTAAGTTAGATTCAATGTCATAATGCAACCTGATTGGGCGGAGGCAATATTTGACTAACTCCTTGAATTAGTAAGAAATTTAGCAGCACTTCCTTTGCAAAAAATGAAGTCCCAAACTTTTTACAACGTTAAATACAAAAAGCAACATGCAACTAAACTAAGGATTAACTTCTGATAATTAACTCAGTTATCAGAGCTAAAGGTAGTCTACATGATTTTTTTATTAAGATGGTATCATAAATTAACTCTAACTCGAACTCATAATAAGGTCACACTAAACTCAGTTGTTAGAGCTAGAGGTAACCTTTATGATGCCTTTTTTTAGATGGCATCACAAACGAACTCTAGTTCAACTTTGAATAAGGTCATTCTATCTTATCCCAACCCTCCCCTATCATCACAACTTTGTCAATCACTCCAGCACTTGGCGAGCATCTAAGTGACTAAACTATCAAAAAACACCAAACACTTAGAGAGCACACAAGTAAGAACAATAAGATGTATCACCAACCCTTAAGTTTTTTATCAAAATACTTAGTTCATTTGACCCTCTGTTTGTTAAACTCTTTTAGTATTTCATACCCACGACATAGGATCAGACCGCCCCAAACTAGGGGTATGTCCAACCTGCCCTAGTACTAAAATAAAGTATATGACTAGACCACCCCGAGCTAGGGGTATATCTAGCCAGGGTTGTTGAGCACCAACCTCGAGGCCCTTGCAGGGTTGCGGGGGTCCAGGGGTGGGCACCCCCGACCTCGGCTCTGGAACCCTTCCCCCAAAAAACTAAATAAATAAGATAATAAAAATAATTAAAAAAATAGTGGGGGGTGCGCAGCGACAGAGCGCACCCCGTGGGCCAAACCCCAAAAATGGGTTTTTGTGCTCCACCCCGGACCCCCTTTGGAGCCACACCCACCAGTGGGGGGACCGGGTTAGTCGCGGGTGTGGGCCGGGGGCCAGGCCGGGGTTGAGGCTGGGCGAGCGCTCGGGGCACGGGCGGGGATCTGTCTCTTATACACATCTAGATGTGTATAAGAGACAGGTGTGTGTGTGTGTGTGTGTGTGTTTATTTTGGACAATCCAGTGGCTTTCTTTGCACAGTTGTTCATTTCCCAGCATTTCCCAGGGGCATTCGTGGAAATTGGAACAATTGGAATGATTGGATTTGAAAAACGGCATAGGGTCATGTGGGGACTTGTCCGAGTCAAACAATGAAAAGAAAAGAAACTTGTGCTTGACCAACTGGCCCCGCCCATGTAGTAGCCGAATGCTACGCACCTGAAATTCCTTATGATGCAAATCCTAATGCTATCACATGAGTGCAACTAGCGGCGCCGACAGTTGTGATCATCTTGCATACTCCATACGAGCACTGGGAGGAGATCGACAGTTCACTCCCTGCAACAATAAACAAGACACATGGGCCATCTGTCCTCTATCCTCTGCCCTGCTTCTCTGCAATGCTACTGTCTTCACCTGAATAAAACACAGCGATGTAATTGTCACTACTGTATCAAGACTGAATGTTGTCCTAAATACAGGTACAATGACCGTGCATTTTATTCAGGGGGAACGACGATAACTACGCAATCGAGCAGAGAACGTTCAGACTCGTTTCTGACAAGAATGATCGCCCTTAAGTATCAACTTCCAGTCTTCCTCCAAATAAAACGCATGGGAGTTGTTTTCGATGAGCCCTCCCTGTCCTCAATAAGCATATCATATCACCTCCATGCCCATGTAGCTGAATGGTACACATGTCAGCTACTACCGTCTTCACCCCAATAGAACGCCCCATCATTATAGCCGTATTTGGTGCAATTTCCAGTCCAGATACAACTATAATGACCGGGCATTCTATTCGGGTGAAGACATTAGCTATTAATAGCCAAATCCTGATTGAATGCATTGATAGATTTCCTGTTGGGATAGATATTAATAATTTATTTAATATATACATTAATGCATTTAACGGTGCCTTTTTTCCTTTTCCAAATATAACACTCCACAATGCCATCTTCTTTTTTTGTATTAATCCACAAAATACGACTGTTGCTGTCCGGCAGTCCGCTGCAGGCACTCGAACGCATAAGCATTAACTTTCTCAATAATCATTGCTAGATGTCCGGCAACTCGTTCCTGCCAACGTATATATGTATTGTCAAGCACAACCGCCAGAGAGGGAGAAGAGGACAACAAACAAAGTCTGTGCCAGTGTTTCCTCGAAGTTTCGCCGACTCGCCAAGAGGCTAAACCGTCTACAGTCTGTATGTATGTAGATGTATATATATATATATATATACACAGCCCCTCGTTTGTTGTCCTCTTCTCCCTCTCTGCCTACGGGTTACCGGGCAGTTCTATTTGACGATATATATATATATATCTATATCTATATATATATATCGTCACAAACAGAACTGCCCGGTAAACCGTAGGCAGAGAGAGAGAAGAGGACAACAAACGAGGGGCTGTGACAAACTGTTTCGTCGGAGTTTCACCGACTCATCAGGATATATATATATATCACAAACAGAACTGCCCGGTGAACCGTAGGCAGAGAGAGAGAAGAGGACAACAAACGAGGGCTGTGACAAACTGTTTCGTTGGAGTTTCACCGACTCATCAGGAGGCTGAACCCTAACAGTCTGCAGAATCCTCTCACTGATTACACTTCAAATGATAATCTACCTTAACCAAAATCAAAGTCACTCACCCACACCAGATGGAAAACTCTACAGACTGTCGGTTATTGTCACATGATATCAGAGCGCCAAAGCAAAAAACAGGAAAAAAAAAACACGAAAAACAAGAAAAACTTAATTCGTTTTTTATCTTCTTCCTTACAACTCCCCCTGTTCAGAACCTCTTGCGTACAAGGCCGCCCACGTGGATGTAGGTTGAGCGGCGGCTGCCCCCGCCCCCGTGTGTCATATCAACCCACTTGGACACAGCCAAAAGGCAAAGAGGCAAAGAAGAGAGGAAGGGAACAGCCAAATAAACCAGAACAGGGGGCAACAAAACAGATCCCAGATGACAAGTCCCACATGCAAGCACCCAGATGACAAGTCCCACATGCAAGCACCACCCCTGCCCACAGGCCAAACGACGGGACAAGACCAACCAGAATGTCAAAACCTTCTTGTCTGCAAAGAAATAAAAAAATACCAAAAAGAACCCATCCCGGATGACGATTCCCACATACAAGCACCGCCCCGCGCTCAAAAGGCCGAACAACGGGAAACAACCAACCAGGATGCCATATATATATATCGTCAAATAAAGCTGCCCGGTAAACCGTAGGCAGACAGGGAGAAAAGATATAGGGTTCAGCCTCCTGACGAGTTGGTAAAACTCCGACCAAACAGTCTGTGACAGCCGCCCACTTGCTGTCCTATTCTCCATTTCTGCGTCAGGTTCCTCAAGCAGTTCTCTTTGACTATGATATATTGACGATATATATAATATATAATTTATATATAATAAACAAAAGAAAAACGTACCTACCATTCTCATTTCGTGACAATTGTTGAAGTTCTATCAAGTTCTTCTGTGCATCCTTTCAAAAATTTGAACGATAGAATAGATGAGCAACATTAGCACGCATACTTAAAGCAAAATGGTGGGAAAATACAACAAAAACAACCCAGTCAACTGTAGGCGGAGAAGACCCGTCCTTTAGGGGAGAGCGGGGGGGGGGGGGGGGGGGGGGGGGTTGAATGAATGAATTGATGGGTCAAATGGACTCTACGAAATTGCTCATCTTTTGCTGACCCCCCTGTTAATCCTCGAATGCCTACCCATGTAGACGAACAGCGAGGAAAGGAAAAAATTGAGGGGCAGGTTGGGAACGGGGCAGGAGGGGAAGGGACACAGTACTGTTTCGTCGGACTTGTACTGACTCCTTAGGATTTCGAACCCTCAGCCGTCTGTCGCATAGCCATTTCCAATGCTTCAAGGTATGGATAAGGTATGGGGAATAGTTGCAACACTCGGCATCGGCCAATATTTTGAATGTGTCTGGACACGGAGTTCGCTCAGATGCATTCCAAACCTTGGGAATGGCCAGTAGTGCAACTAGGTCCTTCATTTCCCTTGACCCGAATTCAATTTCACAGCAGCAGACCATAAACATAATGACACAAATTGTGATCACACAGTGTCACAGACAGCTGCCTGGTCAGCTTAGAGGGTGGGGGGGGGGGGACGCTGAGGGCTGTGGCAGAGTCTACAGATTCTATACAACTATTTAGTATCATCATAGAGAACTGCCCAGTGAACCGAAGGCAGAGAAGGAGAAGAACACAACAAACGAGGGGCTGTGAGTCAAAGAGAACTGCCCGGTGAACATACTCAGCCACAAAGGGAGAAACGGACAAAAAGNGCGGGGGCGGGTGTGGGCTGGGAGTAAGGGTGGCGGGCTTGGTGCAGGGCGGGGGTGTTTTGGCGGGGGCGAGGGTTGAGTAGCCTCGTGGTGGGGGTCCGAGGGTGAAATGGCTACCCCGGCTTGGGCCGCGGGGCTACCCTCATGAGAACACTTAGTCTTGCCGATCTAGATAATAAACATAAAGCAAACAACTAGACCACCCCAACCTAGGCGCACGTCAAATCGACCTAAACAATTGTAATGCGACAAATGATTAAACCGCCCTAACCTAGGGGTACATCTAGTATCTGTCTAGGCAACGACATAAGACATATGATGTGACCGCCCCAACCTAGGGGTACGCCTAACCCGCCCAAACAACTACATATGGCATAGGACTAGACGACCTCAACTTACGAGTGTGTCTGGAGAGCAACATACGACGAATGACTGAACTTCCCCAACCTAGGGGTACGCCCAACTTACATAACAACAACAACGTTTGACATGTAAGTTTACAAGTTTATTTTTTTTTTCTTCCAGACAGATGATCAAACCGCCCAACTTTGGGAGAAATCCAATCGTGCCTTAACCATGTTTAATAATCAATTTTATACTAGGGGTACGTTCGATTTGTTCACGTTACCACCAATATTATACTTTGAATTTACCATCTTTTTTTCTTTTTTTTTTTATATCTGGCTCATTGACAAAATTGTCCCAACCTAGGGGTACACATAGTATGCCAAGTAATATATATAGTGTATATGAAATCAAATTTTATACTATGGCTCCAGTTAAGTTTACGGCTTATGGTTAAGCCACCCCAGATATGCCTAACCTTTGTCTGTTTTTCCCTTAGAATAAAACAAAATTCTGGATCCTTGCAACCTAGATTGGACCCGTATCGTTTCAATGAGCAAAGAAAGCAACAATTATGGACAACCCAAACCAGGGTCAGACCCATCCTCCATTCAGAAACCCCAAAAGAAACATGTGACTAGGTCATCTAACCTAGGATAGACCTAGCATGTTAAGATCAGGCAAGCAACCTACAAGTCATAAAAAATACGCAGCACTGAACTACGGAACCTTACGCCTTGTCTTTGATGACCTGGCCATCCGCAAGCAAAGCCAACCCTCTTCCCTTTTGCCATCCTTCCTTCTTTCGTTCTCTCTGCTTTCAGACAATCATTTGAACTCTTATGGACACTTTATTTATTTAGCTCATATTAACTTTTGAAATAAACTTTAATAATCGTAAGTATTCCAATCGTACTTCATACAAGATAAAAGCTAGGACAATTAGGGAACTATGGGATTATACACGTAAGACGTTCGTATACCTGATGGTTCCCTGCCTCCATAACCCCGCCCGGGCTCCAACAGAGCTCCCGCAATCGGTGGGTCAACTGCCCAGAAAGCCGTGGTGCAGTCTTGTCGGTTACAATCCCATGTGGTACCTTCCTCTCTCGAACATCAGACTAGACTGTTGCCGCTGACCAAACCGCAACAACCTCTGCAGTGATTCCAAAGTTATAACAACAATGGTATTATCCAAATCGCATCCATAGTAATGAAATGTAGATCAACCAGTACCAGTTGTTCCGGACGGAGCACAACTGCTCATGCATGAGAAACACTCCTCGTGGCATAGCAATGGTCCACCCGACGAACTCAGGTAGTCAAACCTCAAAGGCAGCAACTCCTCAAAGAGGATAATGACATTCAACTCTCAATTCCACTACTACCTGTTACTAATGTGCTCGATCCTTGGTGAGTCAAGCACTCCTCCGTTCACCTGCTCACTTCTCCCTCTTCTTTGCTAGACTGTGTTGCAACGTCCTGCTTTCACAATATAAACTCTACAAACTCGTACCGATGTTCTCTCCTTTTTGCTTTCTCCTTCTCCACTTTTTTCCTCCCAACTCCCCCGCACCAGCTCACCGATCTCCCCTGCTGCTTGCTGATTGTAGTATCCCAAGTGGGTCGTCCAAGGCTTCCGACTCACTTTAACTCTTCCTGACAATCCACCTAGTCTGGCTCTTGACTAGGTCCAAACGAAGCGCAAACCACAACAAAACTGCAATCTCGACATGCAAGAACACTTGCGGCCTTTGGGAGGATCAATCACGAGTGCCATAAAGAGGATCGTGCATCCAGTGGGGCAAGCGGCAATGCCGACAAGCAACACTACCACAAAGAAGATCTCGACGCCAAGATTACCAGGAGAGTACCCTTTCCGGTCGTCTAGATGGACGGTTGGATTGTCATACGATAACCCCTTGTACAAGGTTGTCAGGGGCTGGTGGGGGGTTCCCGGTAGGGGTTTGCCGCCTTTGAGGGGGCAGTGGGGGCGGTAAAGAACTCCCTGTATGAAGATAAAAAAAAAAAAAGATTGATTGATTGATTTGTTGATTGATTGATTGATTGTTTGTTAGATTGATTGATTGATTGATTGATTGATTCAAGTTGATTGATTAATTGATTGATTGGTTGACACAACCCCCTTTATATTCTCAGAGGGCATCAGTCCGGTTACTTATCCCTGACAAGCATAATATATGTAATCAAATGAACTAAGTGTCCATGGGGTCTTAAGGATTACTGTCAGACAGCAGGAGACTAATTTAACCACCAGTACTTTCTAAAGTCGTGCTTGTAAACATGTGACGTTCTAACTCACGTCATGTGTTGTCTTGCGGCGGGAGTGATTAATTGTGCGGAATAGGCTCGAAAGACAACAAAATGGGGTGTGCCAAGGATTATTGGGAAAATTGAGTGTGAGGATTCAAACGAAATTGAAATCCCCTGTGTGGTTTCGGTTTAGTGAGAAATAGTCATCGGTGCGCGAGAAATAAACGCGTAATTTTCAAACATCGATTCAATCTAAAAAGTACCGTTGAGCCTTTGCGCGGGCTACTGGTCATCTTTTAGAGTGGAAGGGTGAGGGTACGCACGTGGGATCTCGTTTTCGAATTGGATCCCGACGCTGCTCGTTGCAGATATCGGAATTCGACGTGGATGACCTTAGCTTGGTTGCTCGTTCCTTGTACTCGTCTTCGCTACGTGTTCGGTAGTGGAACCCCCTTTTCCGAAAACGCTCTGCACCACCACAATCGCTGCACAGAGTGTTAGGGCAGTGGGGTGCTACTGCGGCCCACGGGCTGACGATCAACTCGTTAAAAGACAATAACAATGAGTACAAAGGGAAATGAGTATTGATAATAACAAAACCAGCGCCTAAGAATCCAAAGCATCTTCTCTCATGTGGAAAAAAAATAGAGTCCGCCGATCTTGGCGACGACTTCCCGTACGTCCCACTCGCAGACACGTGTCCTTTCCTCGTTATACAGAAATGACCGCGATGGGGATGCAGGGAGTCGACACCCAAACGAGTCGCAACAATCATTCCACATGACACAAGCAAATTCTGAATACGTGAGTCTACGCAATCGACTATTCAATCACAAAAGCATTAAGTTGGGATACTATAGACTTTGCGACATTTCATTCATCTGACGAACCGATAAAAAAGAAAGATGTGAGCCCGATCCAATCTCAACAACAATCATCATTCATCACGGGGGCAAACATGCATTCCCAGAATATCAGCAGGGCTTAGCTTAGTCAGCCCAATCAGTATGCGTGCATAACAAATCCCACATGCATGAGTCCCCTATTGTTCGACAAACATATCAACAAAAAAAAAATAAAAGTCGATAAGATTTGTCAGAGCTTACCTATCCCTTTGAGTTCAACGATGCTTGTTCATGATCGGATTAAACTCAATAGGGGCGAGCGAGATCAAGGAAATTTTGAATAATTCCGACATTTGTCTGATAGACACGAGAGAGAGAGAGAGAGAGAGAGAGAGAGAGAGAGAGAGAGAGAGAGAGAGAGAGAGAGAGAGAGAGAGAGAGAGAGTTTGACCACAGAAGAGAGTTGAGGAGAGAGAGAAAAAAAAAACTCTGGTCACACAAACGATCTTGAGGGAGAGCACTCGGTTGTTCACCGTTGTCGAGCGCATCGGTCCGGCACCGCACCAGGGCAGCGCGGGACCCTCCCGACCACGTCATGAAGGAGTTGGTTTAAATCCTTCGTCGCAAATACACATGGAGCGTCCGCAAGCCGCTCCGGCCGAATGCGTCAGCTATACCTCCCTCGAGCCCCTACGACAGGATAGGGCCTACGCGAGACACGACTTACCTCCACCTTACGGGAGCTGTCACCTCCCTTCGGTTGGCGTATCCCTGCCGAGCTACGAGTCCACAATATGAAAGCTAATCAGTTGCAATCGCAGAGGTGGATCAGCCGAGGGCGTTTCTCGTTCGCTGTGGCATAGGGGGTACGCGCGGTAATACGCCTCTATCGGACCCGCACGTGAACCGACATCCTGAGGGGGCTGAGGTCCCAAGCGCGACTTGTCGTCGGTTGACTAGGACGTATCCCACTCACCACGCATACACCACTCCACAAACGCAAAAATAAAACACACACACACACATCAAACAACCCGACAACTTTCCTCGTCCCTTAGTAGCCATCCCATAACTTTCCGACGCGGAAATCGGATAGGCGTCACGCGCGAGACTTATTATAAAACCGCGCGGACGCAGAGCTAACTCATATCGACTTGCGAAAGCAGTCGCAATGATGGCGTACTATGTAGTACCCATGCTCATGCGGTCCTCGTTAAACCCGAGGGTCGCATTCGACATTCAAGTGTCGGCTGACACGCGCCTTGAGGGTTAGTCTCTCGACGCTGGACAACTGTCGTGCGCGGTTGAAGACCACACACCCTCTTCTGCACCCTGTGCAGAGTGGGTGGTACACAGGTCCATACCTGTGGTGGCAGTTGTTTCTTACTTCCCTGGAGGTGAGTCCCACTCCAGACCTGGACAGAAGTAAAGGGGTTTGACTTTGACGGTTACCTCGGACTATAACGTCCAACCATGATAATTCAAAAAGCAAAAATAGGCCGAGGGTCCCCCTATTCCAGATAATCATAACCTTGGGCACCACCTTTTCGGTTGGTATCAACGATCTATAATAATCTCAAACATTCGTGCATACACGCGAGTCCCTAAGTCCCATAACTTTCAGACACTAGGACGGCGAAACATCGCGTGCAGGAGTTTGATATAAAGCCTCGCGGCAGCAGACCAGTCCTATACCAACCAACAATGCTAGCCATGCGTGGTAATCGCGGCTTCGGCCTCGCGATATTGAATGGTTGCAGGAATATATCGTAAGGGGTTACCCCTCACGATATTGAACGGCTAAAGGACATGTCGTTCGACCCTTGCGACACTTCTGCCCTCAGGGTTGGGTGTCCCGACGGGCAGAGCAAATGGGCTCTGAGCGAGGGGAGGTTCACTCCCTGCAGAGCCTAGGGCTTGGGATGTCATGGACAAGGACCTTGAATCCCGGCCCAGGACCAACGTCCGACTAAGAAACCCTCAAGAAACAGCCAAAATGAAAGGAAGGATCTTCCTTATGTCCCTCAGTCTTAACCCCTGAGTAAGCTTTTAGTACGGGGCCCCATAGGCCACACGAACACTCATCACAGGTGCACCTACGTATACATATATCAGGGGGTAAGTATGTGACGATCACTTCTCACAGTCTCAGTGGGGTCTCTCACAACCATATGTATATATGTGATCGCAGGGCAATTAAATCCCAAACCAGAGTCACAGAACATACCTGCAATCACATCAAAGAAGCAAACGACAATCCATGCACTACACAGAGTCAACCCCAACCATTCTCTGCACTCATACCCCTCGCTTTAGCCATGCAAACCCCAGCCTCCCGTCCAGCCAACCATAATTAAATACTGAGCACCTTTGTCAAATGGCCATTCAATAAAAGCCCGGGTGAAACCTTAACGAAACATTAAAATCACCAGGGCTAAAGCCTTTTAGGTTGAGTGTGGAGTATGAGTTGGAATTGAATTGTAGACCGACAAATCGGCAACCGACTTGTTATCAGTGATAACAGAAGATGATCCGCGTAGGATCGAGCTGAATCTAGTCCAGATCCTTAATCAATTGATCAAGAGGACCTGTAACACATGACAGACCAATCTCCAAGCTAAATCTATCAGTCCTTGGAGGACAATCATGATCTCACTCAAAAATCTACCTAATTAACTAAGCTTAACATACCCTTAGCAATGCCCAAAACAAATTTAGACCTTGACAGAGTATCCACTATACAGAGTGTACCGCCAGAATCGCCACCTCTCAAAATATAATCTATCTCCTTTAAACTAATAAAATTTCGGCAGCGCTTCCCGTAGGATAAGTGTCTTTTCATAATTTATATCAGCCCGAATATGAAAACAGAAATAGTCTTTGACTATCCAAAGTTCATTTTTTGTCTAACTCCCTGAATTAGCAAAAAATTCAACAGAAAAATTGTCGCCGTTTTTTTTTTTTTGTTGATCGTGGGGCCTCACCCCCGAACAACTGTTTAAAAACTGTTTTTCAACTGTTTATCCTGGCACATGCACCATGGTCTACAGGAAGTGAAGGAAACCAACGTGCGTGACTTATGTAGTCAACATGAAGTGACAGGATAAATAGTTGAACTTTGAGTTGATAAACTATTGAGAATCTGTTTATATTCTGTTGAACTACGTTTGGAAGGTTGAACTATGTCTTGGTAAACTGTTTATCAACAGTTGAACACAGGACTTTATGTTGGAAATCGTGATAGAAATGTGATGGTGGTGTGATGAATCATGTTGGAAATGTGATGGTGTTATGTTTCGATTTATGGTGCTTGCCTGTCGGAGACCTCTCTATTCATATTCATGCATGCCTGTGTCCCATTGGAGCAGAGGGGAGCATTCCGGTTGATAAATTCCGTGACTCACTCATTCCAGACAACAAAGAAGAGATGAACACGCACACCTCCCAAGCTTGTGACTCCTCTCCCCCCCGGACACACACACAATGACGGTACACTGACACTCTCATACACATTGTTGAAGTGGACATCATGTATACATGCTAGCTGTGACCACCCTTTCGGGGCCATATACGTTCCCTCTCTCTCTCCCTCCCTTCAATTACCCCTCTCTCTCTCTCACTCTCTCCACCCACACTTGTGACGATGAGGTTGGGAAGTGGGAGTCATGTACGAAGACGTTGTAGGTGTATTCTGGTGTAAGTGGCACCCACTTCCAACCCTCATCATCATGCGGGGTTCCTTGTGTGTTTGCTGTTCATATTGCATTGCATCTCTCTCTCTCTCTCTCTCTCTCTCTCTCTCTCTCTCTCTCTCTCTCTCTCTCTCTGTGTGTGTTACAGTTGTGACGATGAGGTTGGGAAGTG
>BFEA01000297.1:1240642-1259254 GCA_003427395.1 Chara braunii
GGGGTGGGGCCAAGGTTGCCCGGGTTGGGGCAGAGGTGGGGTTCTTTTGGCGGAGGCGGGGGTCCGGGGGTGAAACCCCTAACCCGGCTAGGGCCCCGGGGATCCCCGCGTGACAACCCTATCTTGGATATACGCCGGAACCTCCCCAAGGGACCCCCGAGGTCCCTTGGACGTAAAGGATTCATGATAATCGGAGCTGCGAGGGCATCCATCGTCGCAATAATTTTTTTTGTCGGCTGGTCCATTGGAGTACCTACCGGCCACCGCAAAGATATCTTGGGTCGTCAACATCCGGCTTCCGGGAACCTGACGACAACGGTAACCGTTGGTGGGCGGCCGGCCTCTGCGAATGTGTCCTCAACCATGTTCTCGCTCGCGGTGCATGGCGCGAAACGGAAACGGATCCAACGGTCACAAAATTATAATATTTTAGCCGACCCGCCTTCCGATTCCCCACTATAGTCGCGATGTAAAACATTAGAGGGCGTTTGTCGAATGCTGCGGTCTGTCGTTTGCTGCCCGCTTCGTCACCGTTTGCTCGAGGTGTACTGGTGTCCTGTAGTTACTGTCCTTCACCACGTGTCATTCATGCTAGTGGCCGACGTCTGTCGAAGGTTGCTGCTGCTGCTCCTGATCACCATTTTGCTTGTCCTTCTCATCGTGTTCCACGTCTGCATCCTGGGCAGGCTGCCTTGGCGCACATGCAAGAGGCATTCTACGAAGAAGGACGTCATCATGGACAGACGGCATGCGAAGAGCAGGTCTTTAGTGGAACACTCAACAAGCCACCACGCAGGCCACGTCCCGGCCTGCAGTGCAAAGTCATACGACCTGTTTGCGTACGCGGACCTGCAAGCGCACGAACAACCTCTTCCCAATACGCCAGATGAGGAGGCATTCACCAGCTTGCCAATGTAGATATGAGTGCAGTCGATGCACCCATGGCAGTTGGGGAAGCCCTTGTCAGCGAAAGCACGAAGTACGGCCGACTTCCGCACCTCCGTCGGCCACGATATCTTCTCCCGGTAGACCGTTAGCAACTCCACAGTCACGTCCTGCACGGGCACCAAACCTGAAGCCCTGCCGATGCCAAAGTTACACATGCGGCTCTTGTACGTCTCCCCCGACGCCCACCTATACAACGCATAGGTGACGATATGATGAGGCTGCAACGGTTCCCTATAGAATGTCACACACCACTGCAGGAAGGGCGACAAAGCTTCCGCAAACTCCCGAAAGACGCGTTGCGGCATGCGCATCTTGTCCCGAAAGTAATCTTCTGTAGCGTCGTTGCATTGCTGCAGATCCTCCCACGCCCCCCCCGTCCTCCTTTTCATCCACCACCTGGCGTCGCTCTTGGAAGAACTTTGCAACCCATGGCGCAACAGACCTGAACGACGGCCTCACAGATGGCGGCGACGACCAACCCTCCCACCATCATACACTGCATCGTCTTCCTCCTCCGCGCGGGGATCAGCGCTTTCATTTTCCACATCCTTCTCTTCACCTGACAATGGACAAGGACAGTGGTAACGGCTGCTGCCACTGCCATCCTCTTTGTCGTCGTCAGCTTTGCCCGCTCGTCATTGTCGGCACCTTCCATCGCCAAGCAGGTTCCATAAGACGTCACCGTCAGCGATGGCCACAAACTCCGTCGACGTTCCACCGAACGAGCAAACCGCACCGCTTGATACGGATGGTGATTAGGCAACCAAGGGTCTGTTGCCAATCTGCACGACACACTCTGCTACTCTCCGCATGGACAGGCCCTGAGGACAACCGCAATGGCGTCTTCCCGTGGGATGTCTTCTTGGACTCGTCGAACGCAGCACTCACGCCGACCACGCCACCACACACTGGAAGGATTTTCCTTTTCGGCATTCTCCATGGGCCTCCGCAGCCACACGCAGATCCGTCTTCACCCCAACAGCGTCATTCAAATTTTGAATTTCGAACCGGGATGTTGGTGCATTTTATTTTCTTTTTTGGAGGCTGGCTGCCAAGATTCGAATTTTCCCGCCTCTCAGAGCTGGACCACACCCGTCCACACGGACAAGAGCCCATGGACTAGCGACCCTCCCCTCCCCCCCCTCCTCCGGTCAACAGTAATATTATGCAACCGGTCGCGGGCCCGCTGTAGGAATCCTCCTCGGGTGGGCGTCCCGAGGATGAGTGGAATGACGGCGGAAATTCTCTCGGGTGACCCGAAGGACAAATCCTCGGGCCCGAAGGACGACCCGAGGAGTGCCTAATGAGCCCCTAACTCAGGGTCTGATCACACATTACGTGGGAAACAGGAATACCCGATGATTTCATAAAAGAAGTACCCACGCCCCTCGGGTAGTGAAAGAAAAACGGGACTCCACTGTCCCGGTAGACGAGGACTCTAGCGACGGTGGCGGCGTAACGTCGGCATTCCTTTCTGGGCAGGCAGCCTGGAAGGCCAATGGGAATTGGAAAAGTTGATATGGGAAAATGAAAAAATAAAAATGACAAACCTGGCTTTTTTTTACTAGTTTTTAGCGGCGGGATACAGGTTGGGTTCTCTTGAAAAACAGGACAATTTCTTACGGCGCCAAACCCTCCGCAACTGCCACGACGTCAAACGATTTCATATCATCCCACTCCCGCCGCTGCGCGCTGCTCGTGCGGAGAGAGGTGGGATCTCCCCAAACACTACCTTTTACTTGGTGGGAGTAGTGTGGGATCAGACCCTCAGCCACATTGTCTCAGCACTACAGAAAATAACTAAGGCCTGGACCCCACAGGACAAAATCGTGAAAAAGACGTGGAAAACACGGCCCGGAAATACTTTTCTGATTTGAACTGACATCCACGACCACGTACTGGTCCCTCTCGAGTTTCCAGTCCTTCCGAGCTCAGAAAAACTGCCTTTCCAGCCTCTGCAGTGGGGTGCCCTCTTTCCGCTCGTGAACCTCCGAAAGTCAGCACTTTTCCAACACTTTTCCTGTGGGGTCCAGGCCTAGATTTAAGCAAACCAACACTAGTCTCGGGGACGCTGGACCCAGTTTCCAGTAGGTGAAGCTCCCCACCAATAGACCGGAGCAGCCCGCAGTCGCGATGCTACTGCGGGATGCTCGTATCACCCCCAGTAGATATCCAGAAGGGTTCAAAAAAAAAAAAAAAAAAAAAAAGGCTGGCTTCTGAGATCACACACTACAGAAGTCGAAAGACCAACACATAACCTGTGTAAAATGTAGTACCACAGGCTACTTCCACACTTACGGCATACTCACACTAGGACCTGATTCAAGTCACATGCATCCAGTTCTGGGCGCCATTCCAGTCAGATACATCTAGGAAGTGCTGGTGTGACTATGCTTTCGACTCAAAACGCACATTGTGTACAGTGCTTAGCTACGACCAACCTCCCATGCAAAACCACAAACCATGACCATACCAACAGATTCCTTTTTTTTTTTTTTTTTTTGAACTTTGATGGGAGGAAGCACTTGAGGGGGTGATAAGAGCAGCCCTCTCAAGTGAACCCCTGGGTGAAGGCTCCATCTATGGGTGGGCAGCTGCACCTGCTGGGAACCAGGCCCAGCGTCCCGGATACCAACAGATTCTAAGGGGCTCGTTAGACACTACTCGGGGCGTCCTCGGGGCCCGAGGAGTTTTCCTTCGGGGCGTCCAAGACAATTCCCGCCGGCGTTCCAGTTATCCTCAAGAAGGCCTTCCAAGGAGGATTCCTACGGAGGGCCTGTGGCCAGTCGCATAATCGTATTGCCGACCGCGAGGTGGGGTGGGTCGGTGGTCCATGGGCGGCTGTCCGTGTGGATGGTCGTAGTCCAGCTTCGAATAGCGGTTCAAAATCGGCGCGCTGTCCCGGTTCAAAATTCAAAATTTGAATGACGTCAGTGGGGTGAGGGCGGCTCGTCGTGTTGCTTCGGCAGCTGGTGGAGGACGTCGGAAAGGAACCTCCTTCCACTGCCCGTCGACGGGGTCGGTGTGAGTACTGAGTGCGGCCAGGCAAGGAAGACGTCGGGGGACAAGACGCCATCACGGCAATCGTCGGACCCCTTGTGTGCAAACAGTGGCGGACGACGTCGTGCACGCTGCTCCAGCGTCCTTCATTGCGCGATCGGCGTCCATCTCTTGTCATCCGGTTTGGTGGTCCGGTGGAAGTTCGGCGGAGTGTGTCCCCATAGAGGAGGGAGGGATGTCTTCACCCCGTCGACAACGGCCTCGTACTTGTCCTCCTTCGAGCTTATCCTCAGTGCCACGAACGACCTATGGGTGATGTTATGCTCCCGCATTCACTTGTCAATCTTCTCCTTTGCCTGCCGGGACACTGTACAATCGGAGTCGAGGTACATCTCCGCCATTGCCTTGGAAGCGATGGAGGGCGGTGGTGGTGACGACGGAGAGGACGGCAGTGGCAGCAGCTATTACCGCGGTGCTCTTTCGTTGTTAGGTAGAGAGGACGATGGGGAGAATGGAAGCGCAGATCCGCACGCGGAGGAGGAAGGTCATGCGGTGCACAGCAGTGGAAGGGTTGGACACCGCCTCCATTTGTGATGTCGTCGTTCATGTGTGTTGCGCCTTGGGTTGCGGAGCTCTTCCCAGAGCAACGCCTAGGTGGTGGATGAAAAGAAGGACGGGCGGGGCGTGGGAGGATCTGCAATAATGCGACGACGCCTTAGAGGACTACTTTCGACACACGCTGCGCATGTCGCCACGTGTCTTCCAGGAGATTGCGGAAGCTCTGTCGCCGTTCCTGCAATGACATGTGACGATCTACGGGGAACCACTGCAGTCTGATCAGATCATTGCATACACGTTGTATCGGTGGGCGTCGGGGGAGACGTACGAGAGCAGCACGTGTAACTTCAGCATCGGCAGAGCATCAGGTTTGGTAGCGGTGCGGGACGTCACTGCGGCGTTGCTGATGGTCTACCGTGAGAAGATATCATGGCCGACCGGGGTGCGCAAGTCGGTTGTCCTCTGTGCTTTCGCTGGCAAGGGGTTCCCCAACTGCCATGGTTGCATTGACTGTGCGCATATCTACATCGACAAGCCGGCAAACGCCCCTGGCGAGGATTACTACGATCGGCAACGATGTTTCTCGATTATCACGCATGTTGTCGTTGATCTGAACTTGTATGTGTTGGGCGTCTTCGTCAGCTGTCGTGGAAGCTGCCACAACGTCAGGATCATCCACTTGTCGAGTCTATGGGCACGTGCAGAGGCTGGGGAACTTTTGACGAGACCGTCTATGATGCTGCCATTCGGCGTCCAGACAAACGGCTACCTGTTAGGCGATAATGGTTACCCACCGTCGGAATGGATAGTTGTTTCCTATAGTTGCACTACTCGCCACCCGTCGGTGATGCGGTTCGACAACAAGCAGAAGACCGCGAGGGGGGCAATTGATAGGGCTTTCGACAAACTGAAGGGGATGTGGAGGTTGTTCCTGCGGTCTCATGGAGACGTTGCCGCAACAGTTTGTGGTTGTGTGCATTCTCCACAATCTGCTCATCGACGTCGGCATCTTGTTTGATGACAATCTGTTGTGGGAGGTGGATACGAACGGAGTGCGCCATCGTGTGGATCTTGGAATCCAACGTCCCTTGAGGCCGATGTGCATGGAGAGCTCGACGGGAGATGCGCTAATTTTGAGGGATGCACTGGCCGAGAGGGTGGGTGGCCTTTGACGACACTCGACGGGGGATGTCGTCATTCATGGCGGATCCGGAAGGCAATGTTTGTTAAACCACCCGTACCCCCGAAGCACGCTTCCCGGACCATTCTTTTAGCAAGTCACCGAGCCTCTTTGCCTCGTGCGAGAGCAGCTAATGGACAACAGAGATACAGTTGGGGACTGGTCGTTCAAAGCAGGTGACCGGTACTTGTATGCAGATCGTTTCTTTTTTTTTTCCCGTCCTTTTTTCTTTTGTTTTTCCATTTTCTCTTTCCCGCTAAGTGTGGCCTTGAATGTCAGACGAGTTGTCAACAACGGGGTTCGTGGGACCTCATCAGCTCACCTAAAAAAAACAGCAGCATATGGGACTGGTTCAGGGGCATGGCTTCTATGTATCATTCCGTGTTCTAGGGCAGTGTATACGACTGTACGAATACAGGCCGTACGTACTTCCGTACGACCGTACGTACGGGTCCCGGCCCTTGGTACGGCCCGTACGTATGGACTTTGGGCCCTCCGTACACGGCCTTCCGGAGGGGTGTTGAGGGGGCTGTCTCTTATACACATCTAGATGTGTATAAGATCTCTCTCTCTCTCTCCCCCCCCCCCCCTTGTTTTTTTCGTCGGATTTCTTTCTTCTTTCGAGTCCCGGTCGAGTTCAGTGCATTACGCTAGGGAGGGGTTAGTGGGGAGTCACAGGCATCCCTGCGATTGCCCAGCCCCCAGGAGGTCACTGCCTCTTCAAAATAAAAGCCCCCAGGATGTCACTGCCTCTTAAAAAGGAAGCGATTGGAGCATCTTGGGCTGCATTTTTTTGAGAAAAACAGGTGGAGGATCTCCGTTACTGATCTTCGCAGATCAGGGGCAGACCCTAGTTTTCGAGGAAAACAGGTGGAGTATCCCCACCACTGATGTTTGCGGATCAGATCAGTGGTGGAAAACTGCTGCACAATTTTCTCAACATGCAGGTCCAACAGGACCGTTTTCCAATTTGGCATCTTGTGGTCCCATGAACCAGATATCATTGGCGAGATCTGATGCTCATTTACCTCAGCCACAAGGTAAACACTAAGCTGTTGATGTTGCTCCCCTGAGATTATATGCTTCTGCGGCGTCCCTACAATCCGGGAAAGAAGTTATGGGTTCGGGTTTCGGAATCATGAAGTCAAAGTTGTCCAAGTTGCAAGCCCAAGAATGGACCTAAGCTATGTTCTTCTCTCAATCTATCTAGAATGGACCTTGTTCCACTACATGTACCTGGACAAACTGCCAGGCAGAATACTTCCGGACTGATGACCCACCTTATGTAGAAAAAAACAACCAGAAAACACCCTGCCTGCACGAGCTAAACCTGAACCCATAACGTTTCTGCTGTAGACCTATCCTCTGGAAGACCTCGTGGGGTGTGTACATTAGATAGCACAGTCCACGATATGTTATGCGCTGAATTGAAGTTCTTGGGCCACGAGGGTGGAATGGCGGGGGCGGGNCCCCCCCCTCCCCCCCACACCAGGCCCTGGCATGTTCGAAAGGAGACCGTCTGTATGCCCGTACGACCGTCCGTCCGTCCGTACACACAGGCTGTACGGAGACCCCCTGTACGACGTACGGGGGACGACACTGTTCTAGGGGAAGATTCATTCTCATTTTGATGGTCTACAAGTGAAGCCAACGGGAACTTGACGGACGCACAAATTGAGCCTCTACCTGACACGTATCAGTTTTCTTCTTCTTTTTTTCCAATTTAGTTTTTTTTTTTTCATGGCCAATTTGGACTCTCGATATCTGCGTGCAGGAGCATGCTAATCTTCTCTGTATCTTTCGATGCTTTGGGGAGAGATGCATTCCAAAGTCCAGCGGCCTCACTCCAGGACATGCCACATTCACATAAAAGACAAAAGTTGCAGTGTCGGGCCCCAGTCCCTCCACATCGTCCGCGCCATTCTCGGAGGCAGGTTGGCAGTTTTTTTCACATCCCCGTGCACAATTGTGCTTTTCCTTTCTTTTTTTTTGCTTTTCTTTTTTTGTCCTTGTATCTTCTCTAGTCGCCCGTTTTCGTTTTTGAAACGGGCTACCACCCGGTGTCGAGGCTCTACCGAGCCTCTACCGGGTCTGTTGACGTCTTCCATGAATTCAGGAAGTGAAAAAACTTTGGTTGGGGGGGGTATTGGTGGTTTAACGCAGTCTGTATTCATAGCGTCGCTTGTTGATCTTGTCGGATCGGGGTGGTTGATGTTCGTGATCACACGTCGTCGTCAGTGTTATTTTTCGCATCGTCCTGTGGGTAGTGTGTTGCCTCTTTGTAGCAGGCATGCAGTCTTGTGTGGGCGTCGTAGGACGCCAGGACCCGCACACGTGTCATGGGCTGCCGTTCTTTGGTAGATGATCGTCGCATGCATGTGTCGTTCGTTGGTTACTTTTCTTTAGTCGTCATGGTTATTTCACCTTTATGAATTCCGCACTTGGCATTCGACCCCTTTAATTGAATTGTGTTCTTATAAGACATCCGATTAGAATCCCAAAAACTATAAAACACATTCATGTAATGTCCGGGAGCAGTCCTCACATGGCGATGGTGGGATAGAATGTGGTCCCGGTTGGACACTGGGTCAAAATGGCCTTGGGACTGGAGAGCCATACTATGCAAGACATGGACCTTCCCCACGGACAATACTTTTGAAAATAACATGTTTAAAATAGGGAGGGGGGTTGTCAACTTGTCATATGGGCTCTCTGGAGGAAATGTTGTATACATGCCATAGAAGGAACCCGCATGGCGGAGGGAGAGGTGACAGATATGATAAAACAATATGTCCAACAAGAACTAACGGTACAGTGGCAAAAAATTAATAATCAATTGGACTTGTTTAAGTCATCCAAAGATATAAGCATTACATGACAAGACAAGGTCACGAAATCCACACCAATGTGCAAATCACGTAGTAAAAATCGCCATATGGCTTATTACAACAGACAGCAAAGCACACAGTGTCAACAAAAGTTCGCAAGTGGTTGCGAATCTCCACATGATGTACCGAGTTTGTCCCCCTTCGTTCCCCTCACCCAATCCGCCGCCTTGTCGTTCATGCCAGCCGAAGGTCAAACATGACGACAACAACCCCGACAAACCGACGAACCCTCGTCGTCTTGTCGTTCATGCCGACCGAAGGTCAAACATAACGACTAAAAGTTCCCGCTGTTGAAGAGGACCAGTAACCCGAATGACAAAACTATATACTACTTGACCAACCTATTTCTAGAGTACCAAACACGCTAAGCTAAGTGAATCAGCGTAGCCGCCAACCCCCAGATCCCTCCTCGTGGCCTAGCAAAAGTGTCGAGGACCTTCCTGAAAAATGAGTCGGGAAAATTCTTCGCCCGAAACTCCCTGCACAACAAAATGACCTGGATCGGGATCTACCCCCGATCCGTGGTATTACGATCCAGGCGGTGTAGAGCCCCCGTGACAGCCGCAACCTTTTGTCGGCGGCTTGTCCAGGACCTGAAGTCCTGACTGGTGTGAATCACCAGTGGGCTATCGGCCCAAATCGTATCCTCGTTTTTGACCATTTGGACTATACCCAAAAAAGGAAAGGACTGCTCTACCTTCAGACGACAACCCAAGAAATTCCACACCCCAGCCCCATCATCTGTCCGCTAAGTGTGAGATTACGGGGATAACACCCCTCAAAGCCCAGTTTCAAACGTGCTGCTTTTTCTCGAGACCGTTTGTCCCCTCTCTCGTATGCCACAAGAATCGACACGTCGTCGACAATTCAGCAATTCTCAAGGGACTGGTTGGGCAGCGAGAATGGGGGCTGGGTTGCCTCCGTCAGATGGGAAGGCAGGCCTACCCAGGGAGGCCACCAGGAAGAGTTTGAAAAGTCACGGGTTCAAATCTCTTTTTTCCCGGGAGGTATGGCTGAGCGGTTGAAGGCATTGGTTTGCTAAATCAACATACAACAAGATTGTATCATGGGTTCAAATCCCATTTCCTCCGTTCCGTCGGGGGCCGTATTTGTTTCAAAGACTGGGCAGTGGTGGCCCAGGAGTTCCCGCTGCAACCATCCGCAAAATTTCCCGACCCCTTCCCGCCCCACCATCTAGCAATGGTGGACCTGCAATGGTGTAGAACCGATTGTGCAGTCTGAGTGAGGTCATAGCACATATAACGGATGACAAGGAGCGCAGCAATGTTAGTCTCACAGAGCATAGTTCAAACAAAATTCACCTTAGGTAGCCACATCAGCAGTTCTAGCACAAAAAAGAAAATCTGACAGTCGAGGAACTGAGAGGAACTGACTGGATGAAGCAAAAGGAGTATAGCTTCAAGAAATAGGGTAAACGAAACCCCAGACTACACAGGCTAACTTATGCAGGGGTGAAGGATGGTACATCATTCCTAATGGAAGTAATCAAATATCGTCCTTCGGGCCTCCACACCAGAAGGGGGAGGAGCGTGAGTACATTCTCAATGTATTTTCTTTGACTTGCCGGTGGAATAGGAACCGGATTGACGCTCCCCAGAATGGACAAGGATCCGGAACCCTGAGGTTCTGTTTAAAAAAAAAGAAAAAAAAAGACATTCGATTAACGAACTTCTCTTGCACACGACAGTCTGTTGGTTCTTTGCGTGACCTGTTGTGTTGTGCTTTGTTCTTTCCAAACGTGTGTGAGCCGAAATGTTATATGATGTTGATCTAGGTTCAAAATTTTCCTTTTGATTATGTGTTATGGTGGAACACGTGACGACATTCCGTTGGGGGTGGATGTGCTTCTGAAGCATGCATGTATGCCTTCTTGTTTGCGTTCGTGTGAGTGTTTTATCGGAAAGTTCCCGTGCGATTTAGCGCTGTGACTGCCAGTGATTTCGCGTCTATTGTTGCGTGTGTGTGGATGGTGTGATGGTCATGAACAAAACAAAAGTCATTCAATGCCCAATGCTTTTCATTTTTGTGTTGTCGTCAAATGAAGAGCGGTGTCCATTTTGCCGACAAAGTGCAAACATAGCTCATCCATCACGATACATGGAACGGTGAATGTAACGAACTCATAGCACACGAACACGATGAGTTACTCACACAATCACATGCACAACAAACACCGACGTAAAGCGCACATCACAAAGGTGGTCTTGCATGCATCACGATCGCACAAAGACCCCGCGCATGCAATTGCAAACACACCACATTCCTGCGGTGGAAACCTCGAAAAGTTTGTCATTCAATTAAGAATCCTGATTTCTCTCTCTCTCTCTCTCTCTCTCTCTCTCTCTCTCTCTCTCTCTCTCTCTCTCTCTCTCTCTCTCTCTCTCTCATCCGTCATCCATTGCGCACACACCCCAACACGCGCTCGCACCAGAACACCCGCACCCGCGTCCGCCGTCCGGGCGAGTGCACGTGAGCACATCCCCCCACCTCCACCTGGGATGTCGACACCCCTACCGTGTGCCACAACCCGCATAAGCNCTCTCTCTCTCTCTCTCTCTCTCTCTCTCTCTCTCTCTCTCTTTCTCTCTCTCAGGCATCCGTCATACATTGCGAAAACACCACAATACGGGATGGCATCAGAAAACCCGCAACCGCGTCCGCCGTCCGGGCGAGTGCACGTGAGCACATCCCCCCACCTCCACCTGGGATGTCGACACCCCTACCGTGTGCCACAACCCGCATAAGCACTGCGCTAGCAACGGACCGACGCCCATCACCCGCCAACTGTATCCTTGGACGTCGATGTACCCGACGATGTGACGTTCCCCATCCTCTCCACGACGCCAACCGTGCTTCTCTACCTTGCCCCATCCTTGTCCTCGTTGTCTGTTTTGTCGTCATCGTCCTCTGAGGGGCCTGTCCTCAACCATTCCAGCCTTTTCGCGACCATGGGCGACGAAAGAGTGGCATCGTGGCCGAAAGTGATCCCGCAATCAGCCAGTCTGGGATGTACCTAGGCGGGTCCGCCAACGTCATGGCGGGTTTCCCCATCCTGTCTATGACGACAGTGGCTTCCGCAATCATCGACCCAATGATATGGCGATGGCCATCGAACGACCGATGCACGGCCACCACCAGTGTCTACTTCGCGGTGAGCTGGATGAACAACGAGTCAACGACGCATCGAACTGGGAACGCAGATCATCCCCGCTCATCCTCATGAGCCACATTGACGCCGCGAGTAGAACCCTCATAGTGTCGGCGATGTTCCTTAGCCTGTTGTAGGAGATGCGCCCACCATCGACCCCCTCCGCCAGACTAACAGCGCTAGTGAAGGCGCCCACCAGGCGATGCATGGTCGCCTCTTGGTAGCATGCCAACTCGTCGTCCTTGTGCCTGTCCTCGATGTGCGCGCTGACGATCCAAACGGGGAGCTTGATGTTCATCTGCAGTGTGATGTGGCAAACAGCGGGACTGACACACGTGCGCCAGTCTTCTCCAAGCCACATGACGCAAGCGATGTTCATCGCAGTGTGGTTCAACACGTACCCGTACGCTGAGTGGTAGCCCCGTGAGCGACTAGCGGACTTAAGATCCACCCATGGATGACCGCAAGGCGATGCTCTGCACTTTGATGGCCCTGTCTTTTGCCTCCTGCGACTCGTCGTCGATTTTGTGTTGCGGGATGCTTGAGTAAGGGAGCGCTATACTCCAATGGATCTCGGGAGTGGGAACTCCCCTGGCGATGGCCAGCAAATACAGTCGCGCTTCCTGGATCAGCTTGAAGCGCCCATTGCCCTCCGTCTTGTTCCAGAACCTCATGTCGTCCACCTACAGCTTCGTCACAGCTTCGATCCCATCTTGTGTATTCCCCCGCCGTTGCCTTCTCACCAAAGGCTCATCGGCATCGCCATCCCCATGGCTTGTGATTGCTATCCTTGGCGGCCGCAATTTCCACCACTGCACAAGATCCCGTCACTGCACCGCCCTGTCGTTCCACCGCGTCTTGTGGTCGTGCACCCTGGATGCCTTCTTGCACCGCCACATTCGCGGGCCCTCCCGCCTCCAGAACTGTTTGGGCACGTGGTGTTGGTGGGGCTGATTGCACCCTCACAGAATCTTGCGCATCGGGCGGCGCAGTCACGCGTGTCCTCGCAATGGTCCCCCCAACATGCGCCATCTGCGGAGCTACCTTCACTTGGACCTCCCTCACCGCTTGAGCAGCATCGACATCGATGACGACTCAGCCTTGCAAACCCCCTCCCCCCGTGGGGTTGGGGAGCAGGTGCACACGAGCGCGGCTCGTTAATTTGCAGAGCCCCTTGTGCACATATTAGCGTTTATCTGACGGCTTCAACTTCGGTGTCGGACATGAAGTACTCATCATCGTCGGCGCCATCGAAATCCCTAACCCATTCGTCATCCCTCGTGGCACTTCCCTTCGAATGGCCCTCTGCAACAACCTTTTTGTTCCTCGCCACATGCCGTCCTTTCTTGACGGCCATAGGTGTGTCCCCTTCACAGTTGTCCCTCTTCTTGCCGCGATTACCTCCACGTGACGACATGGTGAAGACGACGAGAACGATGCAGGACAACGACGACGGCGTGAACTGCGCAATGGGTTGTCCTGCATACGTGACGTGTCCGGGGCAGTGACAATGCTGAAAGAGGGCCGCTTCACGCAGCCGACCAGTCGACAACACTGATCCAAGGAGTTGTTGAATGCAGCGATGGAAGACGCTCCTCGGTGTGTGTGGGATGCTCGTGTTGGATTCGCGGGTCGCGACGTTGTCGCTACACAGTTGTCTTCGACATGTGTGTGGAGTTTAGAGGTGTTGTCGTAGAAGACGTGGACGACATACGGCTCCCTTTGATGATGCGTGGAGATCAGAGGTGGCGTCGTAGATCATGCGGACGGTAGACGGCTGGCTTGGACGATTCGCGGGAGATGGCTGCCGCACAAGACGTCCTGCTTCGATTCGCGGTAGATGGCTGTCGCACAAGACGTCCCGCTTCAACTGCAGAGTTGTCGCCATAGAAGACGTGTCACACTAGATGCGCGGAAATCGCGAGGTGTCGCCGTAGAAGACGCGGACGTAAGAGGAGAAAACAAGGAAGACGCGTAGCGAGGTGGAAGAGATTTGCAGACCTTTTCGCACAGATGGTAGAAGATACGCTTGTGGGCGGCGGAGCAAGACGCGTAGCGAGGTGGAAGAGATTTGCGGAAGATGGTTTGCTAGCAGCGGACAGGCAATGCCACACATGTGCATAGAGGGACGACGAATGATGCCGCGACAACGTTGCGCTGTGCCGACATCAACGATGGCATGCGAGTGATCGTGGTGGATGTTTATGCGTGGAGACGGCGATGTGCATGCAACGGCAGACGACGGGGAGGTGTATGCCTGCTAGTGTGGACGATCTTGGATGCGCTCTTTATAACCCCAATGCGGATTGTCGGGGGACGACGACACGCGTGAGCACCACCCCTCCATTTCCATCGGCTGCCATTAACAGCCAATAGCGACATGTCTGCCGCGATTGTTGTGGCGCAGGCCCTGACTGTCCACCAACGCGCATGCACTGACATCGCAGACCCCGCTTGTCAAGCGCCTGATCTGCAGTCGTCCACTTTGGAATCCGTTCGTCATTGCGGAAGACAAACGGACCCCACGAGGTGGCCTGTGCAAGTGGCATTGACCCCCATCCCACCACACCACGCGCTGGATGCACCCCGCGCGAGTGCCAGCAACAGCAACCCCACCCACGGTGCGCCCCCCACCACTACCCACACCTCGCGCTGGACACACCCTCCGCATCCACCACAAAAACACTCGCATTCGCAGAGCAACCATGCAACGAGCTTGGACCCCCCCCCCCCCCCCCCCCCCCCCCCACCCCCCCGCGAGCCCCCCCCCCCCCCCCGCCCTATTTCGTTGATGTGTCCCTCTCTCCCACCGACAACATCGCTTAGCAAGCCCCCATCCGCCCTATTTCAGCCGTGTGTCCATCTTCCCACTGAGTGGATCGCCTTCCACCGTTTCCAATGGGTTTTTTTGTTTTTTTTTTTAATGTGTGTGTGTGTGTGTACAAATTTCGTTTTCACATGGACGTCCTGTTTTTTGGAGTGAAAGGTCGAATAACAGGGAAAATTAAATTGAGAAAAAATACAAGACGTCATATTCTGCAAAACATATCATCTCCAGTGAAGCATGAATGAAGACATCCGCCTCTTGCGAAAATTCCGGACATCCATATGCAACAGGAGGACAACATTGAAGACCACACCTTTATGTGTGGAGAGGCATTTATGACGGACTGCATTTTCACTCTGACATTCCTAAGTTAAGCATAATGGAGATGAACTGCCAATTGAACACCTTTATGCAGCATCCATAAACGACCTCATCATCCCCCTCTGTGCCAGAAAATGCCAGTACCCAAATGTCATTCATTATTCAATTAAACACGCAAGGACAGCGAATGGAGAGAGAGAGAGAGAGAGAGAGAGAGAGAGAGAGAGAGAGAGAGAGAGAGAGAGAGAGAGAGAGAGAGAGAGAGAGAGAGAGAGAGANAGAGAGAGAGAGAGAGAGAGAGAGAGAGAGAGAGAGAGAGAGAGAGACGAACGCCAAGTTGAAAAGTACCGCGGAATGTGGCTGCATAAAATTACCAAACGACGACAATTGATGTACGACAAGGCTTCAACTTTGCAGCCGCAAGCTAAAAGAACACGCAAAGTGTTGAGCACGGGATGAGTACTGGTGCTTACGAAAAATTTGTACTATAAACTATCATTGACATACAGGATCGTTAACCATGGTCGCCAGCACTACCCCCACAGTAACGGTCATGGGAACGTCGGGTTAAAAAACAAAAAACGAAAACAAAAAACAAAAACACAAATGAAGCCAAACACCCCAACTTGAGCCCCCCCCGTAGAGGCAGCCAAAAAGATACAGTGATCAAGGACGACAGAGGAGGCCGACGGGAGGATTGTTATTCATGGGCCGTCGACGTAGACAGACGATGATGCAAACGGCGAAGGGCACTTAATAAGTTTTGCGCACGAGGTCATGAACAGCAGGAACCCGTTATCTACCTTTCCCTTATAGCCTTCACTAACTCTGAGAGTGCTTGGCACATGAGCTTGTTGACTTCGTTTGACGCCTCGTAGTGCTTTCTTTGCACCTCGACCTCCGCTTCCATGGCTTTGCATTGTCGAAGTTTAATGAAACACTGCCTCTTGCTAGGCGCTCTCCATTGTCATCGCCAGTAGCGTCCCGTGCTTCTCCATGCACTCCGTTAGAGCTTTGAAAGTCTGTTGTCTAACGTTCTTCCCCTTCCCGAAACCGTCAGTGCTGTCTGTCGCTGATGAAGACTATTTCGTGGATTTGTCATCTTCCTTGTTGTAGTCGGCACCTGCGTCCCCATCGCCGACAGATTCAAGCCCGTCTGAAAACCCAAACAACATCTGCACACCACAGGAACTGCCTGTGTTGGCTACATTCTTCGGGTGTACGGTATGACTCTTCGCTATGGAAGCCTTGATCTCCTCATACACGGCCCGATCCATAGTGAAATTGAAACCATGACTAAACCTCTCCTTCCCCGTTAATTGAAAGAAGTTCTGTTTCCCGGACTCCCCCTGGAACAGGTGCACCTTCTTGAACTGTTGCATCAAGTTGTCTCATTTCTTCCCACACTTGTCGGTTCAACGGTTGTCCTCTCCACGCCAACCTTCTTCAGCCTGTCTTGAACATCCGCCCACTTCCATTCCATCGACTTGATGTGTGCGTATGCGTGGCTTATCTCCTGCAAATGCGCATTCTGGTCCGCTTCTCCCTGATGAGGGGGACCATATGGTCGACTGACCAGAACTTTGGTCCGGCCTCGCCCTCCGCGTCGCCTTTCTCCTCGCTCCCCGCAGCCGTCCCCTTTTTTCCTTGTCGAGCCGTCAACGCAGAAACCTTGCTCATCCTACATCAACCACCCATGGATTTCTGCCGGATCGATCGAACGTCGGCCGTCTCGTCGTCCTACTGTTCGTCGTCCTGCCGTTCATCGTCCGCAACGGCGTAGCGGTAATCGTCGGCGTCCACTACCGCTAGCTCCTTCTCTTTCATCACCTCCCGCACACACAGTCGCTGGACCCCCGCATTATGGACTCCTCACGTTCTCGCCACACCTGCTGCTGATGTTCCGCCTACACCTGCCTCCCGACCCGCTCACCAGGACCGCCCGTGAAATCTGCGTCCGTAGGCACGCAGGCACCTGTGCGGCTCCCCTTGCTCGCACCCCCCAACAAGGGCGATGGTGGCTGCATCCAATTTGGACGACCGGCAGCAGCACGTGGTGTTGATGAGGCCGACGACTGCACTCTCGGACGCTCCATTGTCTTGTCTGCTGCCACCCAGTCTCCGCTCGGATCCTTTGCAGATCGGCCGACCGCTGCCACTTGCCCCATATCGTCGTCGGGATGGGGGTTGACGAGGACAGTACGTGTGGTGGCCGATGAGCTCCTACATCCCAAATGAAAGATTCACGCCGGCTGCAGTGTCACTTTCACGCATGCCGTCTTCCAGCAGTTTGGTGAAAGACTGTCGAGACGTCGCCTCACGATTCCCATACAATTGGCTCCCCGCCCACTCCTAGGTGGAGCCGCTTCCTAGTGCCACGGTACATGACCGTGCTTCCTCTGCCTCGTCATCTGACGTGTCGGGCAGAGGTTGTTCGTGCGGTGGCAGGTGCTTGTATGCAGACGGGTCGTACGGCCTTGCACTGCATGTCGGGACACTGCGTGGCCCATACCTTGCAGTTCAGCTGTCCACTGGAATCCTGTTTTTTGCCTGCCGCCCTTCCATGACGACGCCCTTCATCGTTGAACGCCTCTTGCACCTGCGTCCAGGCAGCCTAGTACCGAGGATGCACATGTGGATGACGACTACAAGGAGAAGTATGATCACGACCTGGAACAGCAGCAGTACTCTTCGAACGACGTCGGCCATGAACGGCACGTACAGCGGACCGGGGAATCCGACAAATGTCGCCGTCTTGTGTCGCGTCGTGTAGCACAACTGGACATAGAAAATTCGGTCGACTCAAATATTCAAATTTTTCGTCTGTTGGGCCCCTTTCCGTTTGGCAGCATGCACTGCGAGGGAGAACGGCGGTGAAGACATCGACGGGGGTCGGCAGGCCACCAACAGTTGCCGTTGGGGTACGGTTCCTGAAAGCCGAATGTTGAAGACCGGTGATGTCCGTGCGCCGCTCGGTAGGAACTCCATTGGACCAGCCGATGAAAATTTCCTGCCGACGACGGGTGCCCTCGCCACTCCGATTATCGCGGATCCTTCACCTCCGAGGGATCTCGGGAGGTACCTTGGGGGAGGCTGCAAAAAGGCTGTAGCTTGAGGATGCCCCGAGGAATCCACGAGGAAATCTTTTCACTTTTTTTTCCATTTTTTTCCCCGAGGATAGATGGAACGATAGTTTCCTTGGGGAATTTACACGCCCGAGGAGTGTCTAACGAGCCCCTAAATCTGTACCGGTGCCGTCGAGGTCGAACACTGCCCTTCAAAAGAAAAAAAAGGAAAAACCAGATTTAGAACCAGACAATGGTAACACTACAGACACTGCTTGCACACCACCCAAGGGTTGTCCACGGTGTTGTATGTCAGATCTCGATGCTACGTGGGTTGCTTGTCACTGTTGGTCGGTTGATCTCCCCAGTCTGGGATATCACACATAGGTGCCATTTGCGATTGTTGCTCATATGGTAGAGTCTTCCAGTCACATGTCATAGATCACGGGTTCGAGTTTGGCTTGGGACTTTGGGGGTGTTCTTGTCCAGCTTGGCCAGTCGTCTCATCAAGATCGCGTTCCCTCTACATAGTACTGCACATAATCTGGCCATCGGGCACATACGTCCTGCTGCATAGCTACACAGAGCATACATAGCCTCCAGGCATACACAAAAACATGGCTTGTGAACATACGCACAGCCTACGAGGTCTCTCT
>BFEA01000297.1:1284187-1306330 GCA_003427395.1 Chara braunii
TCTCTCTCTCTCTCTCTCTCTCTCTCTCTCTCTCTCTCTCTCTCTCTCTCTCTCTCTCTCTCTCTCTCTCTCTATCTATCTATCTATCTATCTTTGTCTAACCTATTTACCTGAGGGGCTGTGGCCGTAGCTTGATTACCGGCTTCGTCGCTATTAACCGGTCATCCAGCGACGATTCCCGCGGCGCTCCCAATATCATTTCATCTCCTTGTCGTCCCTCGATCTCGTGACCTGCCCCATGGTGCTATCGGTCTCGCTCCCCTCTTCGTCCGCCGTGCCGCCCTTGCTTCCAAAGCAGAAGTCGGGTGCCTGCCAGAACCGGTCTGCAAGAACGACACCTGGCTCGTACTTCATCACGTGCATATCCATGCCGTTGAAGAACGTCCATCGGACGGGGCGACCGGTCGCCACGTCAGCGTAGTACGTGATGAAATCAATCTTGGTCCAGACATTCGTCACAAACCCATCCACCACCTCCTTCCCGCGATACGTCGCCCCATCCAGCCACGTGGGCCTCAGTACCCCCACTGGGAAGTGCATGGTTCTGCACGTCCCCTTCTCCACATCGAAGTAGAACGACGTGCCATTTGTCCACTCTAGGTCGTACAACGACGTCGCTAGCTGATGATGAATTACGTTCAAGTTGCGCCCGTTGGTGTAATCATAGTACAAGTCCACGATCGACAACTTGCCCGAGAAATTCTGGAAAAGCTGGGCGTGAAATTGCGGAGGCCAGACCGGCGGAGAGAAGCGGACATCGCCCAGACTTGCGCAGACAGGGTCTGCCCGGGAAAAAGGGTCCCCACCAACGTGTTCACCTTCACCTTCCTCAACGCCTACTTTGCCGTTGGCGATGGTGGCGATGGCGGCTATGGCAGCGAAGAAGACGCACAACGATGGCAGCCGTGACAGATGCATCCTGCTGCAGCCGATCGGCGGCACCATCTCCGCTTCACTGCCTGTTTGAAGGATCTGGCGCTTGACACGTGTCGTTCGTTCCCCCGAGCTCTCCACCCGATCGCTGCTTGAATGGTCGTCGTCCTCTTCGCACTCGTCCTCTCGGCAGTAACGATGGTGCTGCTGGAATTTGTCGACGGTCTTGACCATTCACCGCGCCGTGGTTCATCATGATTTGAACTTGGGTCTGTATTTCAACGGTTCATGGGTGTACCAAGCTGAGCGCGCTGGCGTGTCCTCTGGGCCGTCCTGACGGCATCAGTAGACTGTGGGCCTCGCTCCACTACTCTGCTCGACACGCGCGAGAGACAAACATCATGGCGGTGTGTCTTTCCATGTTCTAGCCGAAGATTCACTCTCGTTTTGCCCATGGCGAGACTACCGGTAGTGGAGCGAGGTCCTGTGCCTGCGGGCCTACAGTCTTTCCCCGAATACAACGTACGGTCATTATAGCTGAATCTAGACTGCAAGATAACCCAAATTCAGCTATAATGACCGTCCGTTGTATTCGGGGGAAGACTGTAGCTCAGTTGGTAAGTTGTGTCCAGTTGATGTGGCTCAGTGGTTAGAGCACCGGTTGGAAATGCGCATTGTGGTATAAGGTTGTGGGTTCAAAACTCAATTGCAACGTTGTGCATGGACACCCGCAGGGCGTTAGATTGACGCACTGCTGGACGCACACTCCCTTGGGCTGACGCATGGTACTATTACAGACACTGCCTGCGCACCACCCAAGGGTTGTTCATGGTGTTGTATGTTGGTTCTGGGTTTCACATGGGTTGCTTGGGGGTGTTGGTCTTGGGTGTTCTGTTGATCTCCCCAGTCTGGCGTATCATTCGTTCGTTCCATTTCCGCTGGTCGTTCACATGGCAGAGTCATTCGATTATATGTTACAAGGTCACGGGCTCGAGCTTGGTTCGGTCCTTGGGGGGGTCCTTGTCCAGCTCATTGCCGTTACAGGCATACATACTTAGCTTGCGAACTATACATGGCCTACGGGCTACATACACAAGTTTCCACACATGGTGCTAACTGTACATCTAGCCTTGGGATATATACACATAGATTGCGAATATACAACTATCAGACTGGGGGGGTCTATCACTGGGTAGGGTCTAGTATCGTAGTAGGTACGAGACTGGTCACCGGAGTTCCTACTGATATTCGGATAGAACTGTCTAGTGGCTTAGGCTTAGACCCTAGGCTAAGGGTAGGGTATAAGTCACTCAGGCTAGTCCGAGTTCCGCCTGGCCTTGGGTAAGCTAGGGAAGGACGGTAAGACTGCTTCAATGAGTGCTGCCCTGTCTGAACCTAGGGCCTAGAGTCTCTTGAGACCTGTAGTACATTGTCTGGGCCTGGCGTCCAAAGTCCTCGTTCGACAAGCTCGTCCGACTCTGCTTCTGTCGGGGCTGGGTAACCAGCCCTGGTGCCTATCACTGCTGTTCGGTCCAAGTTACCTGCCCGTTGGTAGGGTGATGGTCCTGAGTGCTCGTCACACTGAGGTAGGATAGTGGGATAGGGGGTGCGCTAAGAGTATTGATGTGAGGATTGGATGGGAAGGTGGTCTCATATTCCAGGACACCCACGGCCTACCACTCCAGGTGATCACTGTGCAGTCAGTGACCGGCCTCTACAACACCATGGACTTTTTAAAAAAAAAAAAAAAAATAATAATAATAATAATAATAAATAATTAAAAAAGAAAGAAAGAAAAGAAAAGAAAAGAAAAGGCACAGAAGTTGCATTGATACCACGCAGCACGGGGGGGTATCGCCGAGAGCACGTTTGGCACATAGGGGCTCGTTCCACACCACTCGAAACTCAAGGGTTTCTTGCCCAACACCATTCCAAGGTGCCCTTGAGTTTGGCTAATCACTGAGGGGTAGTCATTAGGTTTTTCTGTTTGGGCGGGAAACTCTCAAGGGTGGCTCAAGTGCTGCCCAGGCAAACAAGGTGATTTTTGAAGTGACCTCTCGGGCCACACTTGAGCTGCCCTTGAGAAGTGTGCAAGCCAGCGGCGCGAGGCGGTTTCAGGTATGTGTAGAACCCCCCAATGGTTTTCTTTTTCCCGTTTATCCTCCTTTTTTCTAACGCCATTGGCCTGGTTGAATTTCTCGTGAGTTGTTCCCGCTCATTTCAAGGGTGGACTCGAGGGTTGAGTGGAACGAAACATGACTCAGGTAATTTTTAATCACTTTTGCAATTTGAGTGCGCACTCGAGTTTCAAGTGAAGCGATGTGGTGTGGAAATAGGCCCATATACCAGTCCCACCATTCAGATGGAGACGGTCACGGCCCAGTTCGCGTCTATGTAACTCCTTTGAATCAGCGATTAAAAATCGGACTAGCTGAGTGGCGAAAAGTTAGAAAAATGGCCCACAGTGCATGTTTTTTAGCTGTGGAAAAATTTTGCTACAATTCAAGCATTTATAGGACTTGGGGCATACTCACACGGGGACCGAAAGTCTCAAAAATTTGAGGCATTTGGTTTGTTTGTTTTTAGGTATTTGGTCCCCATGTGACCCTGACACTTTGCACTCAGGGCAAGTGCGCCCTGTCACACGGGCGAGGACCAAACAAAAAGATGGAATTTGTTTTGTTTTTTTCACGCCAGTATAACAGGTGGGCCTTCTATACGACATAAATGTTTTTGGTCGCATTTCCAGTTGTTTGGCGGGTTGTCTTCTTCGTCTGCGATTTTCTTCAATTCGCGAACATTAAGAAAAAAAAACGAAAGGTAATTTGAGACTCAAAAAGGGTCCTCCCGCAGCCCCACATGTTGCTGACAAAAGGGTCATCGTTTGAGGCATTTGGGTAGCAGGCCTCTCTAGTGTGACCCAAAAACTGACTCAAATTTTGGGATTTAGAGTCTTTTGGTCCTCGTGTGAGTATGCCCTTAGATTACCATAGTTTACAAGTAATTAGATTTTGGATTGGCTTCACTTAAACCACCAGTACTTAGCCCAGCTATCGGTCGCCGCGCTGTCGAGCGCATCAGTCCCACGTAGTGCGGGGCCCTCCCGGCCGCGTCACGCAGGAGTTGGTCTACCTCATCGCGGTACACATGGAACTTCCGCAAGCCGTTCCGTACGAGTGCACCGGCCATACCTCTCGCGAGCCCCTACGACAGGTTAGGGCCAACATGAGGTACAACTTACCTCCACCTTGTGGGAGTTGTCACCTCCCTTTGGTGGGCGGATCCTTGCCGAGCTACCAGTCCGAGCGTACGGAGGCCCAGAAGCAGACCCTAGAACGTTCGGGCGTTCGGGTCCCCGTACGGGGCCCGAACTTGAAGGGGTTCGAAACCCGCAAAAAAATATTTTGGCACCTAAATATTGTTATTGTTTTCTGAAATTTATATATATATATATATATATATATATATATATATATATATATACAGGGTTAACAAGCCGAACGTACGGAGGCCCCGAAGCTGACCCCGGAACGTTGGGGCGTTCGGGTCCCCGTACGGTGCCTGAACCTAAAGGGGTTTGGACCTCGCAAAAAATTATTTCGGCACCTAAATTTTTTTTTTTTTTCTGAATTTTTTTTTGTGAGTTCTTTGTGATGTAAGGTATCTCCCTCTCAATTTTCAAGGTATTCTGTTCAACAAAAAAACAATGAAAAATCGGCAAAGATGGTGGTGTTAAAACTTACTTGCCCACTCACTAATTTGGTTTTTCTCTCTTTTCACTTTTTTTTTTTTCCTTTATTTCAATGCATGAAAAAAATCATTATTTTTTAAAAATTTATTTGTAGATTGTATATTATGTAAGATACAGATATATAAATTTTCATGTCATTTGTCACAGTAAAAAAAAAAATGAAAAATCGCCAAGGATGATGGTGTCAAGAACGTGCGCGCCCGCTCAATAATTTCACTATCGTTTTATTTTTTCGAATTTGCATTATTATTATTTATGTTTAGTATTTGATTTTTATTTCAAATTTGGTAAAAAAATTGGATGTAACGTTGAAGCAAATGTTGTTTAGTTTATTCTCCTGCATAACATTTTTTTTTTCAGATTTTTTTTTTTTTTTTTTTTTTTTTTTTTTCGCGCTCGGCCGAACGGCCGAACGCGTCGAGAGGGGTTGCCGAACGTTTGGGTGTTCGGGTTCGGGCATTCGGCCCCTCCCGAACGCCGGCAACCCTATACATATATATATATTGGGAAATAAATATATGACGATCACTTCTCACAATCACATCGGGACTTCTCTCAGCCATATATATGTATGTGATCGCAGGCAGTCAATTCCAAAGTCCAAATCACAAAACATACATGCAACCACATCAAAGAATCAACAAAAATTTCACACACTACACGGGGTTAACTTCAACCATTTTTTATACCCATACCCCTCGCTTTAACCATGCAAGCCCCAAACTTTATCCAACCTTTCAAAAATAAATACTCAGCATCTTCACTAAATGACCATTCAATAAAAGTCTGGGTGAAAACCTTAATAAAACAATAGAAACCACCAAAGCTAAAACCTTTTAGGTTGGGTAATGAGAATGAATTGGAGTTGAGTTGTAGAACGACGAATCAGCAACCGACCTGTTATTAGTGATAACAGAAGATGATTCTTGTAGGATCAAGTTGAACTAGTTCAAATCTTGAATCAGAACGATCAAAAGAACCTGTACCATAAGACAGGTCAATGCCCAAGCTAAATCATCAGTGTGGGGGAATAAATCCCAATAGCACATCCTTACTCAATACTGTCTGTCAAGTAAATCTAAGTCTACCCCTAAGCCAGTGTCCAAAGAAAAGGCAATTTTTTTGCATAATCTTCGCCATACACAGTGGATTGTCAGTATTGCCACCTGTCAAAATAAAATTTATCTCCTTTAACTAAGAAAATTTTAGCATCGCTTCCTGTAGGAAAAATATCTTTTTATAATTTGTATTAGTTTAAAACTTTAAATACGAATAACTGAAATGATTATAAACTCTACAAAGTCAAATTTTGTCCAGCTCCCTGAATTAGTAAAAATTTGGGCAGCATCTCCTTTAGAAAAGTAGATTTTCCTGATTTATACTAAGTCAGATAAGAACTCAAAGTAAACTTGAGTTCAACCAAGACAAGATTTAACCAACTCCTTATACTTATAGAAATTTCGGCAGCGCTTCCCGTAGGGAAAATTATTTTTCAAAATTTATACAAAGCTAAGTCTACAAGTTAGAATAACTTAGACTTCCCAAAGTCCAATTTTGTCTAACTTCCTAAATTAGTAAAAATTGAGGCAACACTTCCTTTAGAAAATGAGACTTAAAGTTTCCTAGATTTTTACTAAGCCATACAATAAATTTTATACAAGTTGAACTTTGAAAAGACAAAATCTGCCTAACTCCTTGGTTTTGTAGAAATTTCGGCAGCGTTTCTCGTAGAGAAAGTGGCTTACCAAGATTTATATAAGACCAAGTATAATAAATGATCCCAACAAATGCAGAACTTGACCTAAGTAAAATAAATTTAGCTCTGAAAATGCAGGAATTGAAACTAACTCCTATGACTCTAGCACGTGACGAGCAACTAAAGCAACTACCTATCAAACTGAAACTCAGACTAAGTAGTGATCTCGCACAGCCACATGCAATGCCATACCACAGTGGTAAGTACTCTCACCACCTCAAAGTCAACTTTGTCAAACAATAGTTCGTAGTCGTTCAATGATTTATCCCTTATACCCAACTTACATAAGACGTAAAGCTAGACCACCCAATTTTATGGGAACTTGTCTAGCTCAGCCATAGAGTATACACAAACACAGGACACTATAATTTTTTCTCTACTTTAGGCGTATGACTAGGTTATCCAACCTAGTCGCCCTAAACTGTTTAAGTGTCCAAGTAATATATAACTGTCTGCACTTAATCTTTTAAGATAACATATGACTGAACCGGTCATCTTAGATCAAGATTTCACCTGCCCCTTCTTACCACAAGTTTATTTTTAATTTATATTCTCTTCGGTTAATGATAAGCTATAGTCATATCATCCAATCTTATGGAAAAATGTCTGACTAGCCTGTTCATAGGTAAAATAGTATAGAAATATAAACAAATTTATCCCTTTGGTTCTAGCATGTGCGTGATTCCAAACCAGACCACCCAATCTTATGCGAACTTGTCTAGTCCTTTGCTTCAATTTCCCCACTCAAAATAAAACAAGAGAGAGTCAGGGTCATCCAATCTTATGGAACATGCCCAACTCTTCTTTAGGACTAATAAAACATAAGAAAACCCAAAGAAACAAGGCAACCAAACCATTCAATCTTATGGAAAAATGCTTGGTCCCTGAAAGCCAAACACAAACAGCCCTCGCAAATCAAAGCAACCAGACCACCCAATCTTATGGGAACCTGTCTCGTGCTCTAGACAATAAAAAAATAAACCTAGCACTGGGCCCTCCAATCTTATGAAGACTCTCTCAGCCTTTGGTTGACCCAGCCAGATACAAGCGATACAATTTTCCTCTCACCTTTCTTCCAGATGCAACCCCTGTTTTCAACTTGCTTTCAGTCAATACAACAAAAATGAAACTGAAACTTGCACAATCATTTTTTTAATTGAGTTTGGTTTGTCCTAAAAGTCCAACTAAAAGTAAAAGTATGGATGCAGGCAATATACTTAGTCAAACATAGCAAGAAATACAGATAGATGTTATAACTGGGTTTATAGAGGGAAAGCAAATGATTACCTCTCAGTTCCCTGCCTCCATAACTCCTCTTGAGTTTTGGCAAAGCTCGCGCAATCGGTGGGCAGACTCCCTACAAAGTCTGGCTGCGGTCCTACGGGTTGCAATCCCACCTGCCACCTTTCTTTCTGAACAGGATTAGACTTTAGAGTAAGAAAGATAGAATGAGGAGTCTCAAACTCTCGAGATACAAGAGAGGGACTGCCTCAACTCGCAAGAGAGAGCCTTAATACCTTTATGCTCCCGAGGGGCCCGCAATGATAGTCAGAAGGCAGCAACAACTCGGTCAAACAGAAGTCAAACTGCCAATTGCAGATTCTCATACGACTCCCCCAAATCGCAGCAAGGACTCCTCCTTATCAAATCATTCACTCCACTGAGTCTGTGACCCCAAGTGTAACGGCTACAGGCAGGTTTGCAAACATGCAGCTTCCCCTCAGTCACTCCGTACAACAGAAGGAGCAACGCACCATCAACAGGTGAGCAGGCAGAGTTGCGGCTCCCTTCTTCGTTGTTCTGCTGGCAGGTAGGTCTTTGACTCAGCCGTTTGCCTTGCTCCTATTGGGCAGCTCACAGCTCAGTAGGCAAGCCTCTCAGTTGAATCCACGTTGCCTCATCCGATAGGACGAGCATCGTATCAGCCAACAAACGTTCAAGCCCCGTCGTTCGTCTGTAGTCACCCAGCTTAACAACCTAGGTAGCGCACCGGCTCACAAGCAGCTTCCTCTCCCGCGAACTGCTTTCTGCCACTCGGTGCAGTAGAATCGATCTGTGACTCCGATAGTAGGCAACCCCCCCCCCCCCCTCCCCGTCTCTTTGGCTTGCCTTCAGCAGCTATGTGCAACTAGGCGGACCGTGTATTAACCAATAGGTAGGACTTCACTTTCGTAGTCGGCCTCGCCTCCTTCGATTGCTAGGATAGTAGTGCCTCGGTCCACAGATACGTACCCACCTACACGGCCAGCCTCTTCGTCTTTTTCGATCGAAAGGAGCAGAAAAAATCGGAACGAGTTTTCCGTAAAAAATCGGAAGTATGCGCCACTCCTCCGAATTTTGTCCTCTCTCTCCGCGCAGTCTATTTCTCCCTAGCTCAAGGATTAATACCTTTGACTCTAGTATAGTCCCGCCATCTGATTCGCAACATGCTCAAACCCCTACTTACCAACTCTTTTTTCCCTCTTCCCGTCGTGAAACAGTCAAAATGGCCTTCTCCCCCGTCGAAACTTGCTACACTCGCCACCCTTTTTCTTCATATCTACTAAATTAAATCAGCTACCTTCTCACCAAACTAACGTTATCATCGATCTCGCCCTCCCTGAAAACTTCTACTCCACATGTTTTCGCACCTGATCCTTTTAAGGAGCATGCAAATTACGAACGCTTCCCCTCACTTTTTCGTAGCCCTGTGCCATCTCTCCACGCACCCCTCTTTTCACGAATCTTCTGTCCTGCTGATCTACCAATGAAACCGGCTTCACCACTGCACTCGCCCGGTTCGAGAACCCCTAACCACTACCTTTCCCCGCTCACTTTCATCAAGGAATGAGCGAGGTATGAACTCTTGTTTCCTGCCATAACCACTTCTTGTCACTCCCCCGCCTTCCTGTCTTCGTTTGCACCCAGTGAGAAAGCGCGTCCATATTTACTCTTTCTTCCACGTTAGAGTCAGTCGGATAACACACTGCGACCCGAAAGCACACTGCGATCGGACAACGTACTGCAGCTCGATAACGCACCAGCCCCGTGGAACACTCGTACGGGAAATCAAGGAAAGCAAAAGAAAATAACAAGAACAAGAACAAAAAAAAACACGTCGATTTATGCATGTTATCCTTGCGCAAGAGCCATGCTGATATTTTCTGTATTGTTCCAAATTTAACGGATGTCCTGAAGGAATTTGAGTTGGCCAGAAGTCGCAGACTCCCAGCTACCATTAAAGAAACAACAGGGGAAACCAACTACTAGATGGCTCGATAGACCCCGTCTCCTCTGCTCAAGTTAGACGCGCAATTTGCTCGGCAACATCATCGCGGCCTTCTCCCTAGCGCCCCGACCATTCAGCCCAAGTATGGGTCTGCTGTTTCCCGGTCCCAACATATAAGTTCCGCAATGATTTTTGTTGCAACTCCCGACAGAATTTCCTTTGGCCCGCTTCCCTCAGCAGGGCTCACAACCCAGTTTCGACCCCTTTACTAGACAAGTCTCACTCACAGATCTTAGCGGTAGTAATAAATATCCCCCCGTCGTAACTTGCAGCCTGCTCGCTCCTACTGCAGCATCGCTGGGGCCTTCCCCTAGATAAGCCTTCGATCACCTCTACTCCATTATGCACGGCATGGCCCACAAAATTTCGAGTCCCAACGGACTTGTTCATGCTCAAACCCCTCACAGCAGATCATGGCTGGCGGTTGGTACACTTGCAGCGACAGTCAGGCCCTCTCGCCTCAAGGTTAACCACCCGCTCACTTTTGCAGACACGTTAACTGCCACCGGTCCTAGTGCCACGCCCGACAGATGGATTTCATACACGAAAAACCATAATAATAATAATAAATTATTAAGAATAAAATAAATAATCAACAAGATTGGCGGCCGCACCGCGTGGTGAGGCGAGAAAGACAAAAGCAAAGGATTTTATGCACCTCTTTTTGTAAAACCACGGGGATAGCCTCGCCAGACCCTCAACCGTTGGTCTCTTCGCATTATCCTGATATTCCTTCGTCACCGTCACTTGGTCTCGATCCCTGAATCTCCCGGACGAAAGTCCAACGTCGTAACCAAAAGTGCTAGGCCCAAGGTTGAGTCTAGTTTCGATAGAGACCTTAATAAGCAGATATTTATGCGACGCGCAGATCTACCGAAACACTCTCAAAATCACGTGGTTTTCGATGTCGTCCTTCGTACGTACACACAGGTCTCAGACAAACGCACCAATCAAGGGACAAGATCTTTTTAATCACAATCTATTAAAAAATCTGGCCGGCAACCAACGCCGACTTTCACAATCATCAAAAAAGGAAAAGAGATCACGCACGCCTTAAGTCTGCATGCCCACATATTTCCTACTCTAGTCAACCATTTAGTCAACATAAATCACAGACACAGTCACGCCTCGCGCCGTAAACTTAAACCTCAAACCAAACTTATTCTCTGTCGCTTGCAAGAACCAGGGCGGATACCCTTGTATGGGTATTCGCACCGACAACGCTTCCCCGTTAACGCGCCGCGCCTTTAGGGCTTCGAGGTACCGGACCACAATGGCTGGAAGCGCTGGCCACAAAAAAAAATTGAAACGGTACCTCGGCGCTTCGGCAAAATTGTGCGCAGGGGCATTCCAGGCTCAACATTGGTAGTTGGGCCAAGTACTGGTGGTTTAAGTCTCTCTGCAGATGTCGGGTCCCTATGGGGTCCTGTTAAAAGCGAATTTGGGTAAGGCTCCCAGAAGGTTTTGGTCACCTGGGTGGACTATGAGGACCCCGACCTCAACTAATCTCATTCAATATCAGCCTTGGATATTGAGCTCCTTAGATTTAAAAAAAAAGAAAAAAAAAAGTTAGAAACAACTTACCAGTGAGCTCAGACCCTTACAAGTTTCGTTGGGCCTCAAGAGTTCCGTTGGGTTAGCTTCTCGGACAATAAGCAGTTGGTCCTGTCTCGTTTTCTCTGAGATGAGAAGGAGGACAAGGTCCTCGTTCAAAATCCCGAAGCTCTCTGGTTATAACTTGCCACTTCATTCCTGTTTTGCTCAAGGGACGCTGGACCCGGTTTCCAGTAGGCGCAACTCCCCACCATTAGACAAAAGTCATCTAAGGATGTCCCTCAGACAGGGTGATGCCCTTTTATCGTCCTCTGCCTGAGGGACAACCGTCTGATTTTACACTCTTAAAAAAAAAAAAAAAAAAAAAAAAAGGAAAAAAAAGAGGAAACGCTCCGAAGAACACCCGGTAGTAGAAATTTCCTCGAGGCCCGGAATCTCACATTTTGTTCTATTGCTCACTAAGGCCGTCGAATTTCCCCCAAAAGTACGGGGGCCATTACCCATCTCTGGTAAGTTGGAAACTGGGTCCATCATCCATTATTGCTCCTTCTGCGAAATAAAGGGACCGACTAAGACCAAAAAAAAAAATCAAGGCTTCAAGCACCAAAACTAATGTCAGTTAGTCTAGTATCCCACCTCAACAACAACCTGGGCTTAAAAACAACAACAACACTTAGTCTAACATTTTTTTAATAAATGTATTTGCATGCAATTACAGAGGCCCATGGATGCATCTGACGACAAATTGAATCACGTTCACAACTGAGTGAAAAAAAAGTCCTAATAGTGTGCGTATGCCCTCAGCTAACCTGAACAGGCCTAATAGACGATCGTTTAGACGGAGATTACGTTAGGTCACCAAAATAAAACCTGCTATATTCAGGTTTGGTTTGTGTTTTCCCGTACTATACATAGAGTAGCCAGAGGATGTGATAGATGAGGAAAAATATATACAAATTAAGATTAGATTGAGAGAAAACTGCTATATCATCTTTGAACTGATCGGCCCTCCGTAACTCAGGTTTCTTTCATTTCATTCATCCAGTTCGCCAGGACTCGAACTCAGGTTTACATTTCAACAGTGGATGTCTGTACCAATTGAGTTGAGCCCTCTTGTCCGGCATTCCAATTCTACAACAGGATAGAAACCTCAGAAAGGCATGACCCAACAAACCTTGCTCCATTGGTACACCTATGGCCTGTTCAAATGGAGAACATTTTTTTTTTTTTTTTTTTTTTTTTTTTTTTTTGGAAGAGAGAGAAGTTCGAATCCAGCACTTGCGATCTGATGAATTCTGAATTACCTAGGGCCGGTCTATTGAATTACACATGAGTAACTCAAAGCCGTCGAGCAGCCAATGCTCACATTAGGACTTCACTGGCCTAGATCAATTGGTACACTCAGTCACAGACTCTTGAAATGCAGACATGAGGGCTTCGTTCCACACCACTTACGAATCTTTACATTGTAAGGGCACCCTAACTGGGTGAGGGTGATTAATTTACCCTAACTTTTTTTTTCGTTCCACAGCCCGTAAGGAAGACCCTACACTTACCCGCCTTTACATCTCCGGTAAGGAGGGTCGGGTGTCAGGACCTCGGCCTGTCGGACAATTTGTAGGCTCCCACCCTCACATTTCAAGTCACCTCCGGGGGATCCTTAGAGATTTCCGTCGTTTTGCCAGGGACGCCCTCATTTTTTTGGGGCGGACCCTAAAAGCCGAAAATGTGGAAACATTCCGAAGTTCGTTTTTTTCGTCATTAGGGTCAGGTGGAACACTGATTTTGTGAGAATCCTTACATTTGTACTGGTGTTGAACGAGGCCCTGAGTTCGAACTCTGACGAAATCCAGTTAATGAAAATAACTCTGAATTTACCTGGGAAAGAAAGAGAGAAGAAGACTTTGCTTGACGTATCTGACCGCAGTTGCAGCCTGCCTATGCTGCGATGCTCCGTAGACTCCTGCACCTGTAAACCACCAGTACTTGGCCCATATGTCAGCCGGGGGGCGTTGTCGTTAGCGCCCTGCAAGTTTGGGAGGCTCGGGGTACCGAACCTGAAAGCTAACGCCGCAAACCAAAATATATATATTTTTTTTTCGCAGGCGGGTCGGCGCGAAATGGCGCGCAGGGCATATTCAGGCTCGACATCGATAGCTGGCAAGTCTTTGAATTCGGTCGCGAAGACACAGGGAAGAAAGCCACGATGAACTATTGAACAAGTGTAAGCTTTGCTACCCGCAAAGATACAAGGAAGAAAGCCACGACGAATTATTGAACAAGTGTAAGCTTTGGGCATATTTAGGCTCGACATCGATAGCTAGCAAGTCTCTGAATTCGAGCGCGAAGGTACAGGGAAGAAAGCCACAATGAACTATTGAATAAGTGTAAGCTTTGCTACCCGCAAAGGTACAGGGAAGAAAGCCACGACGAACTATTGAACAAGTGTAAGCTTTGCTACCCACAAAGATACAAGGAAGAAAGCCACGACGAATTGTTGAACAAGTGTACGCTTCACTACCCGAGAGTTATGAGTGTTGACCACACTTAGGGACTGATGGAGAGGTTGTGACGTCCAACATCACGCCCGGTGCGACTTCCTGTTCGGAGTGGGATTGGGCTTGGAAATGCGAAAAAGGGGTGTGCCAATGATTTTTGGAAAGTGGGGGTGGAGTCCTAGGTCGGAACTGAGATCTCCTATGACAAGTTTCAAAGGTAAGAATGCAAGAGTATAAGTGCGAGTCGAAGTCTTGTTTTGCGCTTCGGAGGGTGGAGTTACCACCTTCGTGTGTTTCGTCGTCGGGATCGGGCTCGTATCTGGTGTACCGTCGGGACACTATGACTATCTCGCTGGCTGACCACCTGTCGGTGCCTAACGTCGCAGGTCTCAGAGTCCGACGTGACCGGCCTCGGCCGGAGGCTGTGTGCTCCTCGTTCTTCTTCCGAACAAATTGAATTTCGTCGGACGAAGGCGGGGGCTCGATAGTCGTAGTCTTGCAAGCACTCCGAACACGGGGGTTGGGGCCAGTAAGGAGCAATGGCGAGCCTGGGGATGATGGTTAGGGAGTGATAGGGCAGTATGTGATGATAAGGAGGGAAGTCGGTCCCCAGAATAATGATTCCGGGTTCCGTGAGGACATGACACGTGTATGGGCTAGAGTAGTTGGGGAGACGGGGGATACGGTCCAAGGCTTGATCAAGGTCCCACTCGCAAATACGCTTGTTCCCCATTAAGTAGGGAAATTCAGGAAGTCCCGCTCAGGGTTGTGCTGACAAACAAGCGTGCTCCCAATATTCCTGTAATTCTCGATCCCTCAAACACTCGCAGTCAGTGACGTGAAAGGGAACGCCGAAATTCATGCTGCAAGTTGGGGTGAAAAACCAGCCATTCGGAAAATCAGTTGAGTTCAGGTTTTGCAGACGCGCGTGTAGGCAGCGATCGTCCTGGATCGGGCCTACACGTGCGTGCACAGACCTGCCCTTCGGTCAGATGGGTGAAAGCCAACGGTTCGTGAGATGGATCATCCTATAGGGAGACAGTCATCTAATCGTCTAGCGTGCTCAGGCTTATCTAATTCATACACAGACAGAATCACGCCTATCATCCATGCATCTAGCTTACATGCAAACAGAAGGAGTTGAGGATCATATAATAATTCTTTGGACCATCAGCCCAGAGATCAAACAAGGCTCGATCGCCGGTAACCAATCTATCAAATTTGCTGATTAAAAAAACAGCGACGGGGAGTGGGGAAGGATAATCCACATGTCAGTCTCCGAAGAAAGAAAGCAAGGAAGACGAAAAATCTGAGATGCCGATCAAACAAAAAGACAAGGGCGACTGGCGCCGAATACCAAAATTGCTCAGAAGGATGGAAGAGAAACATCACTATAATACATCCCGTCTGTCTCTCTCTCTCTCTCTCTCTCTCTCTCTCTCTCTCTCTCTCTCTCTCTCTCTCTCTCTCTCTGTCTCTTATACACATCTAAATGCACTTGCTGACATCTGTCGTGTCGGAGCTCTGATGTCAGATTTATGGACACTCTAGCTTCTTCCCCCGAATACAACGTACGGTCATTATAGCTGTGTATTTAGACTAAAAGATGCCCCAAATACAGCTAGAATTACCGTACGTTGTATTCGGGGGAAGACTGTAGAGACTACCGTATAGGCCGGGTGCCCAACTGCAGCTAGCTACCGTCTTCACTCGAATAGAACGCCCGGCCCTTACAGCGGTATTTGTGGCAATTTCCAGTCCAGATGCAGCGATAATGACCAGGCGTTCTATTCGGGTGAAGACCGTAGCTTTCTTATCCTTCTGTGCACTAAGTCTTGCACTGGTCGTTCCTGCTCTCTGCTTGCAGGGATGGGTCCCCTGTCTACAGTCTTCACCCGAATACAACGTACCGTCATTATAGCTGTATTTGGGGCAACTTTGAGTCTAGATACAGTGATAATGACCGTTCGTTATATTCGGGTGAAGACTGTAGCCTTAGAGTAGTGGTAGGTAGGTAGTGAAAGGAAAAAAGGTATGTTCCATGATGACATGGCAGAACGCCAGTTAAAAAAAAAAAGTGTGAAGTGAAAGAAAAGTATATATAGCTCTGCCGTGATGTGGATAAAAAGAGAGCTTTAGAAATAGAAAAAAATAATAATAATAAAAATTAAAAAAATCGCGAAAAGACATACCGACATCCACTCCAAGGAAAACCCAGGCGTGACCGACCCCACCCCCGATCAGGGCGATCAGGGGGGGGGGGGGGGGGGGGGGGGGGGGAGAGGTTAACATGCATACCCTTAATTGTGAGAGGGAACTATGCTAGCAGGCGTTAGGCTTTAGGAGTAGTGGCAGGTAGGTAGTGAAAGGTGGAATTGGGAGAAGAATGTAGCTTAGTTATAATAATAAAAAAGGGGGGGAAAAAGAAAAAAAGAAAAAAACAGACAAGGGGATAAATGCCAGCCTTGGGAGAGCCTTAAGTTACCTTCACGATACACTCGGAGAACCCGCAAATAAATAAATAAATACTGATTTTGCTAATCATAGCAATCAATTTACTCATTATTACGACACATGAACATGACCTTTGTTTTTGGACAAGGTATTAACCCCCACATCACCTTGTATATCAACACAAGGTAGTAACAAGCAAATCGAATCGTCGTCTCCCCCCCACGTAACCTGCTCTCTGTCCGTCGGTCTTATTTGTTTTTTTCTTCTATTGTCTTATCTGCCTGTATTTCTGTCTGTCTGTCTGTCTATCTGTCTGTCTGTCTGTATCTGTCCGTTCGTCCATTCGTCCGTCTCTCTCTCTCTCTCTCTCTCTCTCTCTCTCTCTCTCTCTCTCTCTCTCTCTCTCTCTCNTCTCTCTCTCTCTCTCTCTCTCTCTCTCTCTCTTCTCAACACCCCGATGCGGGCAGTCCGTCATCTCGCACCCACACAAAGTTGTCACCCCGCTTAGCCCGAGTATGCAAGCCAGGTTCGCCCGTGTGCCACAGTCCGACGCGGCCCCACGTCAACCCTGCATACTCCGCACCAGCTCGTTGGATCGCCCAACTCGCTACTCACCTTCCAATACTTGCTCATTAGCCGATCCTCTTGATCGTGCTAACTCCAAAATTCGTAGAGAGCGAATTAGTCGCACTTGTGAGATTTATAGCGTGCATGCTTGCGCAAGATACTCGGGATTGTGTCCAGGTGGGAGGAAGGAGGAGGAAGGAAGTGCCTACGACTACATGGCCAGGCCGCAGCGTGGGGGACGTAGCCGCGCTCCACACATCGATTCGGTCATGCACGCGTTCAGGCCAATAGGACAGAGGAAGAAGTAAGCGCGCACAAAGACGTCACAAAAAGATATCAAGAACGAGAGGATTACAGTTGCAATTATACCCGCCAGAAACAAAAATTACAGTTACACGCAATGATTAAGACCCGGAAAAGTCAGAGCGCAGATCTTGACGCGATAAGGCGTGCGCAAGCAAGAAGCGTCGTGCAACAGAATTCAAGGTGCACCCAAATTCCTAATCTAAATCCTAATTGCAAAAAAAAATTATTCCGAACGAAGCAAATTCAGGGAGCCCGCGAGGGAAGATTTTCCCGCACGGCAATCGCGCCAAAATTCCCATATCCCACAGCAGAACAAGAAAGAAGCTATGGCAACAGTTATTCGTCGCGCTCGCTGAGGCGCGATCAACTATCAACCGTCGTGGCCAGCCTTCATTCGAAAGAGACAAGAAAAGCAGGGGCATCCTTACAATTCACCAGGCCATCCCGACTCAACCCATTTCATCCCCAAGAGACAAGAAAAGCAGGGCCATCCTTACAATTCACCAGGCCATCCTGACTCAACCCATTTCATCCCCTGAAATAGCCTTGCGCAGAAAATTGTGCGGTTGCAGAAAACAGTTTGTCGCAAGGCCGTTGTGCGAGCGTTACGAGTGCTGACCACGCCTAGGGACCGATGAAGAGGCACTGTGCCATCAATTTGAGGTTTGGCTGAAGCCAATGCGAATTGAACCCAAGACCTCCTAAATGCCACTTGCGTGCCTTACCAACTGAGCTAGGCCACTGGATTTGGATGGACGAACGTTTGATGAGGTTTGGCGGTTAGCATCCCAAGGGGCATGGAAAGAGAGCGGTCCTGAATGTATCATCTACGTCCGCGGCATGTCCTTTATGCATCCGACGGCAATAATTATGGCCACAGCTCAGGGCCCAGTTGCACTACACGCCATCCACCGAAATTCTAAATGCATCTGGACCTGCCCTTCGTCCAGATGCACTCGGACAGCATGTCCAGATGCATTTAGAATCTTGACTGATGGCGAGTCGTGCAACTCCAAGCCCTATCCAGCAGCCTGACTCAGTTGGTAAGGCTCACAAGTGGCATTATGGAGGTCTTGGGTTCAATCCCCATTGGCCTCATGTACCTTCCTGGGCATGCTTGGCACCCACCATCTACAGATAATAGGCCACTGGATCCCTCAATTGGCATTGAGTAGAGTCTGCTGATGTTCGTAGGGGGGGGGACCACCACCGAAGGGAAGGCACAGAGAGTGGTCCTGTTGGCCTGCACGTCGGGCGCAGCCCTTGCATGTTCTCTCGTGAACACGGTTCTGGCTGCTACGTGGCATCCTTGCGTATGCCTACAATATCTTCTCTGTATCTTTCCAATTTAACGGATGTCCCGAAGGACGTCGGAGGCCTTTCCCTTACCAAGGGAATGCTCACCTGAGCTACTTGGGCTCACGGGGAAATTGGAGACGATTGGACTTGAATGCGTTCTACCAATTGAACTACGCCCCCAACGGAACGGAGAAAATGGGATTTGAACCATGATACAATCTTGTTGTATGTTGATTTAGCAAACCAATGCCTTCGGCCACTCAGCCATATGTAGTGATAGGTAGGTAGTGTGAGGTGAAATTGAAAGCATGCCTACAATTAGGAGTACTAATAGGTAGGTAGTGTGAGGTGAAATTGAGAGAAGAATATAGCTACAGGCCCTCAGTCAAAAAGTGCTACCGGTAGTGTGGGTTTTCCCATTGACCTGCGGGCCTGGGACTCTCAGAAGTCAATCGCGCAATTTCATCATCGTTTTGACAAAACATTATTGAACTTGCCGAAAAGTAGGAGAGCAGGACAGAGAACCAAGGTATGGCAGAATAGCAGAGCTAAAAAAAAAAAAAAAAAAAAAAAGCAGAGCTGTGTGTGTTGTCCTATTCGCTATACACTCAAAAAAAGCATGACTGTGCCGAGCAGACTGTTTCGTCGGACTTTCACCGACTCATCAGGAGGTAGAACCCTCTGTCTGTCTGTGTGTGTGTGTGTGTGTTGTGTTGTATTGCGTGTGTCTGTGTTGTGTTGTGTTGTGTTGTATTGTGTGTGTGTGTGTTTGTGTGTGTGTGTGTGTGTGTGTGTGTGTGTGTGTGTGNGTGTGTGTGTGTGTGTGTGTGTGAGAGAGAGAGAGAGAGAGAGAGAGAGAGAGAGAGAGAGAGAGAGAGGGCGGTGACAACATTGCTATGTGTAGGGGGCGCTATCGTGTACTAAGACCCGATGACAAAAAAGTTGTCAAGAGGGAAACTGTTGTTTAGGCTAAGTGATCGTGAATGTATAGAAGCCATCTTTCCGGTCCCATACAGTCATGACGAGGGTGCGTTGTGTTCGGGGAAAGACGGCATTGCCAAGCCGAGTACTCGAAGGGGAGCTGTATGTGCGTTGTGTTCGGCAGAAGATGCCACGTGTACAAGTGCGGGAACTACCGGTAGGCTGAGTACATCACTTAGGCAGGCAATTACCGTCTTCCCCCCAGCACAACAAACCCTGATCATAAATTAATTAATGTATACTAACTACATATCCGGTCCGATTCACTCATGATGAGTGAAAATGTACACTCCCTTCATTTCCGGCCCGGTACATTCATGATGAGTGGGTGCGTCATGTTCCCAGAGGGCATTCGACATTTGTCATTACACGCTATACCCTTCTTCTCCTTCTTCTTCTTCTTCTTCTTCTTCTTCTTCGTTTTTTTTTTTGGGCGTTTCAACTAAGAACTGTGCACGCGGAGAAGTTATCCCTATCCATCGATGCTTGTACGATAAGCTGTCTATGGCAACTGTTTTTTCACTCTTCTTCTTCTTCTTCTTCTTCTTCTTCTTATTTTATATTATTATTATTATTATTATTATTTTATATTATTATTATTATTATTGATCGTGTGCGTGCGAGCGAAGTATGGTGTTTGTCTATGCAGATGCGGTTTAAGTTAATCGTCTCGAAGTACAGATAAAAAATCACCATAGCTATCAGCTATCGACCACAATAGCTATTATAATGGTGATTGTCTTTGCTCATTGATGATCAGGGTTCGTTTCGTTGTGCGCGGGGGAAGATGGTAGTTGCCTTCCGGCGCTTACAACTAGGTAGGTACAAAAAAAAGGGAAAAAAAAAAAAGGGATGTAATTAGTCTAGGTCCTGTGCGGGAACACCTGCCATCGTCCCCCGAACACAACGCGCCCCCTGTTCGGGCTTCTTTCCCCGGCGCAGGTAGACATACAACTTCCCTTCGAGTAGTCCAATGCTGTCATTCCCGAACACAACGCACCCTCATCATGACTGTATGGGACTGGAAGATGGCTTGTATACATTCACGATCAGGGTGCAGTATTGTGCTCGTATCTATATCTATATCTATATCTATATCTATAACTATATATGGGCGGTGCTTGTATGTGGGAATCGTCATCCGGGATTGTCTTTTATACCGGTTTTCTGGGTTCTTTTTGATTTTTTTTGCGGACAAGAATGTTTTGACATCCTGGTTGGTTTTGTCCCGTCGTTTGGCCTGTGTGTGTTGGGGCGGTTCTTGCATGTGGGACTTGTCATCTGCGATTTGTTTTGTTGCCCCCTGTTCTGTATTATTTGGCTGTTCCCTTCCTCTTTTCTTGGCCTCTTTGCCTTCTGTCTGCGTGCAAGTGGGTCGATATGACACACCGGGGTGGGGGCAGCCCCCGCTCAACCTACATCCACGTGGGCGGCCTTGTACGAATGAGGTTCTGAACAGGGGGAGTTCTAAGGAAGAAGATTAAATCACGAATTCATTTTTCCTGTTTTCCTTCTTTCGAACTCGTTTTTCTTTCTCTTCTTCCTTACAACTCCCTCTGTTCAGAAATCGTCAAACAGAAAAAAAAAAAAAAAAAAAAGAAATCGTCAAACAGAACTGCCCCAGTAAACCGTACGCAGAGAGGGAGAAGAGGACAACAAACCAGGGCCTGTGACAGACAAGACTCTTTCCTAGGAGTGTTTTTTGTTTTTTTTGTTTTTGTTTCCTCGGAGTTTCACCTACCTACTCATCAGGAGGTTGACCCCTCTGCACCCCTTCCTTCTGCAGTGTCCCCTACCTAACCCATTTATATGCTACAGTACCTACTGTACTAAGTGATCATCCACGTTACGCTCTGTTGCGCTTAGGCATCAACAATAGACTGCCCGAGTGGCCGAGATCTGAAACCCGCCGGGTACCATTGTATTCGCTGCCGATGCCTAACCGAGAGCTGAAACCCGGGTTAAGTGGGCACCAACAGCAACCGGGTTTAAACTTTAAAGCTTTAAAGGGGATTATCAACGACTGCCCGAGAGCTGAATGAAACCCGATTGCGGTTGAGGTGGGCACCAAATGACTGTCCAGTTTTTTTTTTTTTTTTTTTTTTCCAAAAAACTACTGTGACGAAAATCAGAGCCGAAAAAAAAAARAAAAAAAAAAGCCGACTATGGCTTACCCGCATCAGACGGGATGTATAAATAAGTAAATATGTATACTGTAGGTGACTTGAAGCCTATTTTTTTGGGTCGTTTTTCTTTGATGGCCCGTCAGTGATTACCTGCCGGGGATAGTAATTAGTACGGTATTAGTACTGTATTACTCAATCCGAATTGTTTAATTGTGGAGATTTTTTTCGACATTAAATCGGTCGGTGGCTAGATCTGATGTATCTGCAAAGAACAGCTACCGTTGATTCGCCGGGATCGCGATCGTTGATGATCGACCGAGTGACCTCTTGATGTGAAGTCAGGACCGCCGTTTTTTTTTGTTATTATTATCATTATTATTATTATTATTATTATTGTTATATATATTTATTGTTATTATTATTATTATTATTATTATTATTATTATTATTATTGTTATTATTATCATTGTTATTAGGATTTGAAAAGGGCAACGGCTTTGAGGGTTATCATCATGTATCTGACCGGCCCCATGTAATCCAGAGTTTTTGTTTTTTTAAGTTAATTTTTTAGTATTATTCATCTCACTCCGTCGGGAATCGAGCTCAGGTCTGTTTATCAACAGCTCATGGTTGTGTACACTTCCATTCAGCCACACGGGCCTCGGGATTTTTCGAAATTTTCCTCCTTTCTTTTTTTTTTTTTTTTTTTT
>BFEA01000297.1:1349736-1359015 GCA_003427395.1 Chara braunii
AAATAAATAAATCAGATTTGAAATTGAATATATACAGCTGGCATGGGTGTTTTATGTTGGGCCTGCAGGTTAATGCATGTGTTGCTGGTGGTGTGGCGGGAGCAGTCGTCTCACTTCGGGGAAGGAGGCCCTTGCAAGTTTTGGCGAATGTTGGGACCGGGGCTATTGCATCTGCCGTAGGCTTCAAATTGCTGCAGCCACGCTAAGTTTGGCTGGGTTGCTTTGTATAATATTTTCTTTAACTTTCTTTCTATCCTCATAAAGTTATGTGAGCTTCCTGTTTACTCTCTTTCATCTTAATATTGCACTTTTTTTTCAAGTTTTTTCAAGTTTGTTTATTAAGTTTTTTTAATAAGTTTTTTCAAGTTATCTTTCCATCACACATGCGCAGAGACACCTGATAGATGTGGGATGGCAAGATACTTGCAAAAACTTTGCCATCCTGCCATCGCACATGCGCATAGCCCTTGCTATCTTGCCATCGCACATGCGCATAGCGCACTCATCTGTGTAGATAACATCTCCTACTAGTAGCGAGTTTCTCCAAGGCCAAAGCCCATACAGCTGGTGACCAGTGAGGCCCATGAGCGAGCCTGTCCCGTGGAACCACCGGTGCATCACTTGTCCCATCACTTGACCCATCACTTGTCTTGCACAGCCCTAAGCTCTTTATCCCACTATTGGTGCTATAGACTCCTGTCATAGCCTGAAACGGCCCATAAGCTTAAACTATACCAGGCCAAATAGTCCATAAGCCTAACTGCCCCGTAAGCCTAGTGTACAGCCCCTGTCATAGCCTGAAGTAGGCCAGAAGCCTATGGTTATAAGGGGTTCAGGGTGTATAGCGCCTGTCATAGCCTGAAGTAGGCCATAAGCCCATGGCTGTAAGCCTGTAAGGGGTTAAAAGTGTGCAGCCCCTGTCATAGCCTGCTGAAGTAGGCCACAAGCCTATGGGTGGGTGCAAGGGGGGTTCAAACCACCACTTCTGCAGACGAAAGCCGTAGAGTGTGGCGGTATAAACGCTGGCTGTGGGGAAGGGTTGGCCTACGAGCGCAGGGTTGGGGGGTGCGGTGGCAGCACGCAAAATTTGGCATGCGCTGGCATTGCCAATATTCTGTGCTCGTAGCACTCGACGAATAATTCTGGAAGAGATCGTAGGCTCGTAGCCCTTGACCAACAATTCTGGAAAAGGTCGTAGGCTTGTAGCACTTGACGAACAATTTGGGAAAAGGTGGGGGCCGTAGATCGAGTGATGATCTGTTCAGCAGAAATATAAGAAACAAAGGATTTCTGCTGGCAAAAGAACTTGAGGCGTGGAAGAGTCGATAGGTTCGTTATGGGGGCTGTCGTGGTTCACGCCGTAGTTTAAGGACTCTGTTGATTACGCAACCATCTGGCTTTTCTTCAGAGGGTTATTCATAGGTCTTGCCAAGATGACAGGTCATTGTTCTTCAAATACATGTGCCGTGTTTTGTTTACTGCGCAGAGAGATGGGCGTGAAATTGTTTTCGTTTTTTCTTTTCCTTTCTTTTCTTCTTCTTTTTTGCCCCTATTTTTGTGAATTCTTCCGAGTCTTTTCTTTCTTTCGCCTTTGTTTTTCAGAGTTGGACGATTTCTCGATTTATGCGTCTCATCCTTGAAAGCGCAGGGGCCATGCTAATCTTCTTTCTCTCTGTATCGTTCCAATCCTTTTAACGGATGTCCCGAAGGACAACGTTGGACCATTTCTCAATTTCCGTACGTGCGCTAATCTTCTTTGTATCATTCCCGACTTCTTTTACCTGGAGTCTTTCTGAAAGAAAAAAAAAAATCCCGAGTTTTTCTTACCTTTCTTTTAAATAATAATAATAATAATAATAATAATAATAATAATAATAATTGGAGAAGTTGGGGAGAGCTTACAAAGCCGGGAATAATAATAATAATAATAATAATTGGAGAAGTTGGGGAGAACTTCCAACGCCGGGAAGCCAGCCCGGCATTCCTCACAAAAGAGAGCGGTGAAAGTTCCGTGAAACCTCTGAACAAGGCATCGTCGGCCGAGTTCAGAGGGGCCACCCAGTGTGTTTTGTAACCAGCTATCTGTTCTCGCTGAGTGTTTTGATTATTTTTCCTGAGTTTTTTTCTTTTTAACTTTCTGAAAGTCTGTTTTTTTACAAGTTCTTTTCTGTCTTCGTCTTTCTTTGCAGTTTTGTCTTTTGTTTTACCGGGAGTTTTTCCGAAAAAAAAATTCCGAGTTTTTCTAACTTTCTCTCCGACTCTTTTGATTTTTTCCCCACGTTTCTTCTTAACTTTTTGAAAGTTTTTTCTTTTGTTTTTTTTTTCTGTCTTTGGCATTCTTTGTACTTTTGTCTTTTTTGGGAAAAAAAAAAAAAAAAAAAAAATTGAAGAGATTATGGATTTTGTGGTTGAGAGAATTTGAGACATTGGGGAAACTGCTGATGTGCTCCGAGCGGTGGCAATTAGACATGAATCTTTTTCTTTTTTTTTCTTTTTCGTTTTCTTTTTTTTTCTTTTTTTTTCTTTTTTTCTTTTTTTTTCTTTTTTTTTCTTTTTTTTTTCTTTTTCTCGTGGGGGGCAACACGGCTGGGAACTGGGCTCAGCATCCCTTATGAAAATACAGAATCATGAACTACTAGGGACATCATCATACTTCAATCTTACATTGACAATTACAAGAAGTTGTTGGCCAGACAATCTCGATCTACTTCTTTCTCTTCTCTTTCTCAGAAGTTGAACAGCTGGCGTTGTGTTTGTCCATCGTCACAGATTGTCAGTCCAATGCATTTTTTTGCCCTCCCCGTCGTGTGGCCGAGCCACATTCACTTCGGTCTACGCATACCTCCTTGCACCATCTTCAACAGCATTCTGCCATTATGCCGATGGAAAACAGATCGCATAATTGGGCAAGCTGCTGCAAGAAATGGTATCTGTTTCTTCATCTCTCGAGTCTCTACCCGTTTGGACAGTCCCACGTATAGCCACCCTCGTTAATCTGTTGCTGCTGCTGTCCTGGGAAGGCAAGCAATATGGAATCACCATTGGGGTTACACCCATACTGATACCCTTTTCCTTACCTTTACTATGTCCTCGAAGCTCACAAATCTCCTCCAGCTCTTCGCAGCGTTCTCGAAGTCGCACCACAAAAGAATATTGCTGTTCCCCCGCATGCACGCCCTCGTCCAACAGTCTGTGCCATTCAGGAGCAGCCTCCTCACAAACCGTTGGCTAGTACAACGACTACGTCGTGGTATCTCAGCGCTGCTTTGTGAAACGTGAGCTCGATTCTCCACTCTTTGTGAGCAAGACAATAAGCTCTATTAAACCGCCAGTACCTTTCGCATATATGGGCCTCGGGCGCCCAGCACGGCCGATGGATGTGGTCGCCGCCGGAGGCCAAATCGGGCCTCCGTGTTAACCGCCGCGCCCCCGATCCCCAGTGGGAAAAGGTACTGATGGTTTAACAGGTTGGGTGTTCGATGGTGCTCGATTGTCTAGAGTGCTGATGAAGTGGCGCTTCATCTCAAAAACAATGCATCCTCTCTTTGTGGCCTCTCCCCTCGCACTGTTGGTTTTACGCACTAGCCTTTCTCATGGCTGCATTTTGAATAATGTAGCAAATGTTGTTGACGAAGTCCATATGCTTATGCCCTTCGGCAGATTTCCGAGCGTTCACTCCGCAATGCCCTGAACATGGCAGTTTGAGGACCTCATTGTGGCCGATTGACACCTAATTCGGACCCGGACACTCTTTTCTGTCCCTCAGATTCTCCAACATCTTCACTCTTTTCTGTCCCTCAGATTCTCCAACATCTTCGCTTTTTCGTACAAAACACACTTACCTGTACCCTGCAGGCAGCACACTTCGGAAACCGATTGTCTGTGTTGCAATGTGAACTCATGTTGTTGGCCTAGAGATTTCTAATCGAACGCTATTTTGGGAGGAAACGGTTTATTGATGACGTTTGTCAGCATGAACTTCAAGCTGTTTGGCAATACGCTTTCACTTATTGCCTCACTGATGATGTTCGTTCATGGGGGCAATTACCTCCTCCCACAAGGAGTACAGCCTCCTTGTGGGAGCACATGTAGCAAGCTTTAGTGGCGCCGGTGTGAGAGTGCATCAACAACTCTATTATAGCATCCTTTCTTGTGTTTTATTTTAGCTCAAAGTCATATGTGTCTATGAGCTAAATCCAATGAAAAAGTGACGTGGAAAGTATTGGATGGGTTTTCATCCATTGCACGGTCTGATGATCAAAGGGAACCTTAAAATGTGTGCCCATTGCCCAACAGGTACTGCTTTCCAATGCCTTTGAGCCTCAAAAAGCACATAGAGTTTATGCTAGTAAGTGGAAGATGGCAATCATTCAAAAAGGCTTCTTCTTGCTTAAACCACCAGTACTCAGCCCAACTATTGGCTGTGGAAAAAAAATAGAGTAGAAGCGTTTCTATTTCTAGTCGGATGCATTTGGTCACTCCTGTAGTGCCTCGTACATTTCCTAAAATCGAGGCTTGTTAACGGACACGACTTCAGGATGAATTTGGTCACTCCTGTAGTGCCTCGTACATTTCCTAAAATCGAGGCTTGTTAACGGACACGACTTCAGGAAGTACTGGTGGTTTAAAACCACCAGTACACATCCGAAAAAGCAGATCGAGCCTCTCCTGAGAATTCGGAGGCAATGGACCGTCGATAAAATGAATCGGCAGTTCATTGCCTCCTTTTTTTCAGGAGAGGCTCAATCTCCTTTTCGGATGTGCTGGTAGTTCAAACCGCCACTCCATCCGGCGAATCCATCCGGCGAACCAAAAGTTGCAATTTCCCGAGTCTTAAACAAACCCCCACCGACCTTCGAAAAAATAAATCTGGTGGTACAAGTTGCAATTTTGAATTTCCCGAGTCTAAAAGAAACCCGCACTGGCCTTTGAAAAAGTAAATGTGGTACCGATACCGGCAAGTGCTTGATCACAATCAGCAGGTATACACAAAACACCGAGTAAATCATTTTTTCTTACTCCTTTTTTTTTTCTCTCTGCATTTTTTAGCATGGGCGCCACCATTTCAAAACAGCACGCCTGTGTGTTTTGGTGTGCCGCTGATGCAGCTCATGTTTACCATGGGATCGAGTGCGTAGACTTTCCTGCTTGACATGGCAACAGTGTATGCAATCCTCCTCGTGCATCAGGACAGAGAAAGCACGTGAGCAGCAAAATCAACGAAAAAGAATTTACCCATCCCTTGGACACATGCTCTTACACACGCACACAAACACACACACACACACGGTGCTACTTGTGCATCAGGATAAAGAAACCACGCGAGCAGCGAGATCGGTGAAAAGAATTTACCAATCCCTTCTGCCCAGGCTCTTGGACACACACGTGCACAAAACACACACACACGGCGCTGCTTGTACATCAGGAAAGAGAAAGCACGTGAGCGGCTACCTTGACGAATGCATTTACCGATCCCTTCTGCCCATGTTCTTACACACCCACATGCACACACGCACACAAGTTGATGAAAGACCAATGAAACAGTCTTGTGCAGTCATGCCTCCTTAGTGGAGCTGTGTATATCACACATACCAACCGAAAACAAAACAAACCAAAAAAAAAACAAAAAAAAGCACGAGTGCGCAAAACACCACACGTGCAATCATATGCATGCATCCACCCATGTGGTCTGACGAAGAGAAGACTAACAACGACGACTACAGCTGCTCACATCCCCCAAGACTAACAACGGCTGCTCACATCCCCCATGCCTACTCCTCTCTCTCCCCCCCCGCCATTACTGCTATCTGGCAATGAATCCGGCCTCTTCAAACGAGGGGCTGTGACAAACTGTTTCGTCGGAGTTTCACTGGCTCGTCAGGAAGCTGAATTGTCCTCTTCTCCCAGCCTCTCTGCCTACGGTTTACCGTAGGCAGCTCTGTTTGACTATATATATAAATAGTCAAACAGAGCTGCCCAGTACACCGTACGCAAAGAGGGAGGGAGAAGAGGACAACAAAGCCGCCCGGTACACCGAAGGAAGAGGGAGGGAGGGAGAAGAGGACAACAAGCGAAGGGCTGTGACAGACGAGACTCTTTCGTAGGAGTTTCACCTTCACTTTTGTTTTGCGTTCTATTTTTATCTTGAAATAAGTAAGGGATTTCAAGAAGACCCTCAGCGAAAAGTCGTTTGAATTACCAATGGGCTTGGGTCAGTCTGCTGGCTGTGTGCTGATTCCATGGGAAGCATATGTGCACCAGCGACTAGATACAAGGCACCTATACCTTCTTTCCTTTTCTTCCACCTACACCCTTGTGAAAAACACACAGCCATCTCTGTGCATAATAATTTCCAAAACAATTTGCCGTCTCCGTTGTTCCCTGAAAAGTAATTTAGTCCCGAAAACACCATAGACGACGGAAAAGGCAGAATACCCGCCCAGGCGAAACTCTGTGGGCATATCCATTTGCCAAATTCCCGGCCCAAAAGAGACAAAATCTGCTCTGTCAAGTCACCTTTCCCAGAAACAATAACCCTCGGGCTATTACAACGAAAAAGCAAAAATAAAATGCAACATGCAGCATCTGTTGGTCGTTTAGCATCATCCTAATGGCAGCAGCTCCGTCGCACTGTCCTGCAAAGCGTGGGCACAGAAGTCACGACCAAAGAGTCAACAGGAATAGGCAGGCAAGGCATCAATCAATCAATCAATCAATCAATCAATCAATCACTCTTTTCTGCCATCTGTGATTAATCAATTACCTTGCACAAAACACTGGTCTGCAACCAACCAGCCAGTTGATCAACAATCGTGACTACCTGCTATACAATCAATCAATCGATCAATCGATCAATCAATCAATCAATCAGTCAGTCAATCAATCAATCAATCAATCAATCAATCAATCGATCGATCGATCAATCAATCAATCAATCAGTCAGTCAATCAATCAATCAATCAATCAATCACGTTGCAGCAAACAAGCTCCCCCAGGCACAAGCACCTGCAGAATTGAATTCGGATTCCTGGGGACACACATGAAAGGGTACGATCTGCCGAGTTCCCACACATAATCTACCATCCCTAATATTTTTTCCAAAGGAGTATGAATGACTATCAATCACTTGCTATCACATACTCACTGCTATACAATCCATCAACCAACCCATCAACCAATCCATCGATCGACCACTCAACCGATCAATCTACCAATCAATCCACCAATCAATCCACCAATCAATCACCTTGCAGTAAAGGAGCTTCCACAGCCACAAGTGGCTGCAGAATTTGGATTGTTGGCCACATGAAAGGATGATCGCACAAGTTCTTGCACATAATCTATCGTTGCGCCTTTCACAAAGGAGTGGGAAACGCTATCAACCACTACTTTCACTCCGTCCTTCTCGAACACTCTATCGTCTGGCTGTAATTCTCTTTCAAGCGAGAACGAATACTGAAACCCTGAGCAACCCCCTCCATCTACGCTGAGCCGCAGCATGACCTCCCCTGCAGCGCCCGCTTCCTCTCTCTCCTCCTCCTGAATCTCCCGCATACGCCGGATGCAGTTCTCCGAGATGACGAGATCCTCCGATCGCCCCGACGCTTCTGCACTCGTCGATCCTGACGAGGTATTCGCCGTCTCGGCTCCCGCTAGAGCTGAAACAGAGTTGTGATGAACACTGGCAAAGGATAACTGACGATGGCGAGGAAGCGTCGTCATCAACCACGAAGGCGCAGCGCGAGCCAAGCGCCGGGAGGGAGCGGGAGTGACACAACCAGGGGATCGAAGATGAAGCACACGCCTGGCAGCACATGCACAAGCATCTGCAAGCTCCCTGACCACCGTAGCCATCGCTGAAGCTGCTAATCGCGCCATACTAAAGAAGACGAGATAAGAGTTACGTCCCCTCAGACCCCCTCCCTCCCCTTCACGCCCTGCACCCCCACAGGTATCCCGTCTTAATTGGCATCTTGCTTGCGAAGTAGGGACGTCATCGTACTGGTACCTTAGTGAGCTAACCAACGACAGACGAGCTCACCGAGTCGCGTCGTGTCAAAGCACCACAGCATTTCCCCTACCGTCATCGTCTCGTCCCTCTCAACCCTATCCCAAATAAGCGCAGGCTATGGAGTTTCCCCCTTTCCACACCAAACTAGACATCAACATTTCACTCTCGTCTCCTTCATCTTCGTTGCTCCGACCGACCAACCGCAGACTAGTCTAACCGAATCGCGTCATGTCAAGCCATAGCCTTTCCCCTACGGAGTGTCTCACTCCTGGAAACCCCGCAAGTATAGCCTGGCTATGGAGTTCACTTCCACGGCTCCAGCAAACTAGACATCAACTTCTCATCCTCATCCTCCTTTTGCTCATCTTCCTCGCTCCGACTGACCGGAAGGCCCTGCAGGCATTGCAGGATGTTAATGAAGGCATATGTATGTAAGAAAGGGAGACCAAGCCCACCAATTCCACTCCCTCACACCTCCGTGGCCGTCTAGCTACCTTCCTCTGTCCAGCTGCCAGCCTGCAAAACGCAAAAGACAGTACAAAGCAGCAACAACGACTTGAGGTTGAGGACGACGAACGAAGTGGCAACAACGATAAAGTCGGATAAACCCATCGAGGTTGAAAAGGAAGACGGTGAAAGGGAACGCGGTGGGAATGGAGGAGGAGGAGGAGGAGAAGGTGAGGGAGTGCGTGCCTTCAACAAAGTTTTTTTTTTTTTTTTTTTCAACAAACATATTGACAACCGCAGGCAGATGACTCGAAAAGACCAACACTCGCACATCCGCACACCATGTGCCATTTCAAACGAGGTCCTTTCTGAGCCACAGATTTAACACATGCCTCAGCGAAAGAGGACCCCTTTTTTTTTTCTTTTTTTTTTTCCGCCCGGGGGAGGCCTACTCTTGGAGGTGACAAGAGCATTCTCCCTGAGTAGCGCCCTAAGACTGGTGGCTCCGGTCTATTGCTGGGAAGAGAAAAGGAAGGGGAGAATGAAACACTGAAGAGTGGAAGTGATGTTCTTCGTAGAGAAACACTTGTGTTGCATATGAAAGGCTTATTATCCATCGTACAGTATATTACTCTTCCCCTGATCTGTGCATGCCTCAGTGAAAGAATATAGGATGCATACATCACGGGAATGGGCGAAATCTTCCCCCTTCGTGGTTTTGACCAAAACGTGGCCGCAAGGAAGACAGACTTGAGCAATAAGGCAATCACACCCTATAACTGCACCACAGCCACACCTTCCCCATCAGCCTCTTATCCTCT
>BFEA01000297.1:1359155-1370945 GCA_003427395.1 Chara braunii
CACACACACACACAATCTCTCTCTCTCTCTCTCTCTCTCTCTCTCTCTCTCTCTCTCTCTCTCTCTCTCACATACACACACAGCTCCCATGGAATCTTCTCCCGCCTCGTCCTTCGTCCTGGCCCCTCTCTCGTCAATAGCTCAAAACTGGTATAAGCTGCAAATCGTGCTACAACTCTGAACGTTCAGGAGGAAAAACGGAAGCCACGAGAAGTGCTGCACTTGTTCGGTGCATTCACCCGCATACACTCCCTGCTACTTGAAAAGTCCTTGCAATCGCCGTCTTCCCATCGTTCACCCGAAATTCACGCATTATCACCAACCCCATCATCACGATCGCCAATGCTACCCCCATCATTTGATTTGTGCCTTGCGCGCTCTCCCATTCCACACCTTCCCTTTTGCCCTAGCGTCCTCCCCCGAGCCCAAAAAAAACGCGCCCTCATCATGACTGTACCAGACCAAAAAGATAGCTTGTATACATTCAGAATGGAAGTGCGTTAGGTTCCGAGACAGACGGTACTCCCTCTCTCGATCGAAGACACAAACGAGATCAAATTCGTCAGCGGGCAGCAACATCAACCGCTCCACGTGGCCCTCCATCAACCGCAACCACCACACCCACACACTCTCTCCCTCTGAATGACACGTGGCTCCAACACGTATTAAACCAGAGATACACGTGGTTGAGTTACCTCTAAGACACCCATGCACTCGAGCTCTCTTCATTTGCGGGCGGGCGGGCGGGCGGGCGGGGTCGCTAACACGCACTTAACCCTATTCACTGGCGTGCATGCATCCCTGGCGGTGCCGCTAACTTGTGCACTCAACAGTCTTCATTGGCAGGGACCATCGGCGGCAGCGGCGGCGGCGGCGGCGGCGGCGGAATCGCTAAAACATGCGCTCAAGACCTCCGTATTGAACTGACGTCACTGGCGCCAATTTTATTTTATTTATATTATTATTATTATTATTATTGTTTTTTTTTTATGCCGCCAAATTGCCGTCATACCCCACTCACTACCGGAATGCCCAAACTACTGAGCCAACAGATCCTCACCGTAACTGTGAGGCCAACAGATCCCTACCGTCGGTTATGGTAGCCATAGCCAACGGTCTGAGACCCGAAAGGAGGAGCTATAGCGCATGGTCTGAGAACTCAAAGGAGGAGCCATAGCCAATGGTCTGGGAGCCCGAAGGAGGAGCCATAGCCAATGGCCTGATAACCCAAAGGAGGAGCAAACAGATCCCCTTAACGCTGCTATATATTGACAACACATCCTACCGTAGTTATTATGGAGCCAACAGATCCCTACCGTAGTAGCTCTGGAAGCCTACAGATCCCTCTACCCTAGGTATGGTAGCTGACAGATCCCTACCGTACCCAACAGATTCCTACCCTAGTAGCTATGGAACCCAACAGATCCCTACCGTAAACAGATCCCTACCGCATCTATATGGACCTAACAGATGCCTACCGTAGGTACGGTAGCCAACAGATCCCGCAGCTACATGAAGCCCACAGATCCCTACGGTAGGGAGGGCTACGGAGCCAACAGATCCCTACCGTAAGCCGATCCCTACCGCAGCTATATGGACCTAACAGACGTCTACCGTAGGTATGGTAGCCCAACAGATCCCTAACGCAGCTATATGAAGCCCACAGATCCTTCCGTAGGCATGGAAGCCTGCCGATCCCTGCCGTAGCTATGGAGCCAACCGATCCCTACCCTAGATATGGGATCCAACTGATCCCTACCGTCCGTATTTATGGGCTCCAACAGATCCCTACCGCAGCTCTGAGACCCCACAGATCCCCACAGATCCCCATCGTAGCTGCTTCCCCATCGTAGGTGCTAATTGTTTGAATGTCAGAAGAAGATGCGACGGAGGGGGAGTTAACAGAAAGAAGTACCGAGGGCGAGAAGATGACCACCGTCTTCACACCCGAATACAACGCCTGGTCTTTATCGCTGTACCGAGACTCAAAGTTGCACCAAATACAGGTCTGATGACCGGGCGTTCTATTCGGGTGAAGACGGGTAGAAGAGGTGCAGCTGCTTCGCTTCTGGAATATCAGTGGGGTCTCAACAGTTATACAAAACAAGGCAGACACCAGTTCCTGGCTACCGTCTTCCCCCGAACATAACGCACCCTGATTCCGACGAATGTATATAAGCCATCTTTCCGGTCGAATGCAGTCATAATGAGGGCGCGCTTGTGTTCGGCGGAAGACGGTACCGGCGACCGGAGCAACCGCCACGTCGCTACGAACTGATCGTATAATAATCTAGCAATAATTATAATATAGCAATAATATAGCAAAATAAGATGTATAAAAATGAGAAGTACATATCCTATTTCTTTTTTTCTTTTTTCCTTTTTTTTTTTGAAACAGTAAAATACGCATATTCCACGGACCACCTCCCTTCGCCAATTCCCGCCGCTCAAATGGCCGTGCGGATCTGGGGCGTGGTCCCACTAGCAAAGAGGATCGGATCGAAAGCCTGAATGTGGACGAGATTATGGAGATGTGCAGGAAATCGAGATTGAAGTGCTTTTCTGCATCTCTGCATAAAACACGACCAGATTCAGGAGCTCGATCCCATCCTCTTTGCTAGTGGGACCTCAGCCCTGGGGTCCTTTATAATTTGGGACTTACTACCGTCTTCACACCCGAATATAACGCCCGGTCATTATCGCTGCATGGGGAATTAGAGTAGAGGAGGGGTAGCGTAGGCCAGTAGCGTCCTTATTAGTTGGGGCGAGGTCCTACTAGCAAAACAGGACTGGATTTAACGCCTGAATCTGGACGTGTTCGCGGAGAGGTGCAGCAAAAATCGTCATTGATCTGCTTTTCTGCATCTCTGCATACAACACATCCAGATTCAGCCGCCTAATCCAATCCTCTTTGCTAGCGGGACCTCGCCCCTGCTATACTTTATATAGTATATAGCAAGATCACCTAAGGTTCCTTAGGTGATCCTTATTGCTGTGTGTTTAGTCTGTATAGCTAGATTGCAGTGATTTTTATTTATTTTCCTTTTTCTTTTTTCAGGGGCTTTACCAACCGGGCAGATTATGAGGACCCCGGCCTCTGTTCTTATTTAAAAATGTATAGATCAATAACACATTTATTCAGCCTTCGGGACATGCGCAAGGATGACACGCATAAATCAAGAAATGGTCCAAATTATTAAAAAAAAAAAAAAAAAGCATGTACCTACAACCTTTCTCTTTATTTACTCATTCATTTATTCATTTATTTTAAATTATTTATGCATTTATTTTTTATTCATTTATTTTTATTCATGATTTATTCATTTATTAATATTATTATTCATTTATTTATTCATTATTACTTTCTTTTAAGTTATTTCGGCATTGACTATTCGCTATTTATTCATGTTTTTTACATGTGTTCTCTATTCCCTCAACGCCAACTCCACAAAGGGTGACTTTGACAGACTGGAGTTGGGATCGAGCTTTCGCCGACTCATTACCGTTCAATAAAAATTGCAAGTGGCAACGACTCAGACAATATGACACGCACAAAAAAAAAAAAAAAATGAAAATAAAAAACGAGGAAGAAGAAGTAGATTGCAACATGATCCTGTTTCTTATACTGATTTCGACGAGATGGACGCGAGAGGGAGAGAGAGGGAAAACAGAAAAAAAAAAAAAAAAAAAATAGAACAGGAGACAAAAGACGACAGAGAGAGAGAGAGAGAGAGAGAGGGAGCAAGACAAAGGGCGAGGCAAGAGAAGATTCGATGGGAGAGGAACTGAGACGATTGATGGGTACGCGATTGGGTAATTCAACCCATTATTTCGTTTTCCCTCATTCATGGGTGTAATTTTTACCCCACTATTTCGTTTTCCCTCATTCGTGGGTAATTTTTACCCCACTATTTCGTTTTCCCTCATTCATGGGTGTAATTTTTACCCCACTATTTCGTTTTCCCTCATTCRTGGGTAATTTTTACCCCACTATTTCGTTTTCCCTCATTCATGGGTGTAATTTTTACCCCACTATKTCGTTTTCCCTCATTCATGGGTAATTTTCGTTTTCCCTCATTCATGGGTAATTTTTACTCCATTATTTCGTTTACATTACTACAGCCACATATGCAAAAGGTTCAGCGATTACATTACCAAATTACCAAATTACCCAAATTTCGATGCGAGAGCGCATCTACTTATACAACAAGACGGGTGCGCACTACTTCAATTTTTTTTTTGTGTCTGTTCCTCCCCCCCCTCTGTTTGTACCTAGTCGTATATATATTATTTATGAATTACATTTTACATCGTATTAAAAAAAAAAAAAAACACGAATCACGTGCTACTAGCACAAACAAAGAAAATATAGATGACTCGCTGTATCACGAGCACAACAGGAAATGTGAAGGACAGCGACCAGCTGTGCCTTCGGGTTCCAATGAAATGAATTGGGAACCTCTCTGATATTAAGAGGTCCCAAGGGCGAACAGAAAAAAATAGCTGAATCGCTCAAGGGCAAACAGAGAAAAATTTGGTTAGTCGCTGATAGTCAGAGGTCCAAAGGGCAAACAGAAAAAAAGAAAAGGATGCAGGATGAAGGGTGGTAATTGACAAATAATCGCTTAGGAATCTTCTTCACCTCCACAATAGGGCGCTTGAGCACACGCGTTAGTTAGGATTGGGCCAAGGAGGACAGACATAGATAGAGCAAGGACTCTAAAACAAACGATCACCCTCCACCCTCTCTCTCTCTCTCTCTCTCTCTCTCTCTCTCTCTCTCTCTCTCTGGGTGTGTGTGTGTGTGTGTGTGTGTGTGTGTGCATGCGTTGCTTTGAAGGATGCTGCTATCGGTATTGCAGTGAGCTTCTATCCTCCGTGACAAAGATTCATACATCTATATAGTAGATGATATATATAGATACTATATATAGATACACATATTCGTTGATGCTTAACCGCAACCAGGGTTAGGGGGATTATCACTTCCAATATCAAACATTGGGTAGGGGACTCTGCAGACAGACTGTTTTTGAGCGTTCAGCCTCCTCCTGATGAGTAAGTAGGTGAAACTGCTTCCAAGAAACAGTCTGTGCGTCACAGCCCCTCCCTCGTTTGTTGTCCTCTTCTGAGTCTTCTCTCTCTCTCTCTCTCTCTCTCTCTCTCTCTCTCTCTCTCTCTCTCTCTCTCCCTCCCTCCCTTCGGTTACCGGCCAGTTCCGTCTGACGATATATTGTCACACTGTGAATAGGCGCGCAAAGGCGGACAAAGACAAAAGAAGAAAAGGAAAAGAAGGAAGGAAGGAGAGCCTCACCTGTGCATCACCTCTTACGTACAAGGCCAGCCACGTGGATGACAGGTTGAGCCCTGGCTGCCCCCATCCGCGTGGGTCACAAGGACCAACTTGCACGCAGCCAAAAGGGCAAAGACGTAAAGAACAGGAGGAGGAAACCAAACCTCACTTGTAGGACAGATAAAGCTTTCGACACTACCAACAGATATATACGGAGTAACAATCCAAACAAGAATAATCAAAAGTAAAAGACACGGAATCACAACAGAGGGCCCGCAATATACAGATGCCATTCCACACCAGGGAGAAATGGCCGACAAAAGATAAAAGATACAAGAAAAAAGAGGGAAGGTAAAATCTGCCAATAGATATATAATATATATTGTCACATTGTGAATCAGAGCGCAGAAGCGCAAAAAGGGGGAAAGAAAAAAGGAAAAGGAAAAAAGGGGAAGGGGAAGAGGTAAGGAAAGCTCCACCTGTTCATAACCTCTTACGTACAAGGCCAGCCACGTGGATGACAGGTTGAGCGCTGGCTGCCCCCATCCCCGTGTGTCACAAGGACCACTTGCACGCAGCCAAAAGGCAAAGAGGTAAAGAAAAGGAGGAACCCAAACCTGACAGGGAAAGAAAGATAGGGAAAGAAAGATAACCCAATTATCACAAAGCAAATAACACATCCCACAGATCAACGTATCTTTTTTCTTTTTTTCTTTTTTTCTCTTTTTTCTTTTTTTCTTTTTGTCTCTTTTTCTTTTCTTCTTTTTTTCTTTACCTGTCTCCACCTCGGCAGATAGGACAGCTACGGTGAGGATGATGTGGATGTTCACAAGGATGCCCAAGGAGAGCTGCGCCAGCACAGCATTCTGCAGGACGGCTAGCACGAACCATCCCATCAAAACAGTCCTGACAGAGGACGTGTTGTCCACATGTCAAAAACACGGCAGGACGTTCATCACAGTGCGGCATCATACAGTTCTGATAGCGTCCTTGGGCACAATAGGGACAACGTATATCTGGGTGATAGGGATGCGTACAATGAAGAAATGTTGGACACCCTTCAGGACAGACGGCGGCAGTAGCAATAGATTGATAATGGCTATGGCATAGATGATGCATTCCACAGCCAAGGCGCACCGCGTCTCTGTCCCGACAGGTGTCACACGAGAGTCGGTCAATAATCCAGAATAAAGTATGATTCGACAACGCTCGCAAAAATTCATTCACGTCGAAAATGACCTGTCCCACAGTTCCCACTGGGCAGCTGCACGAATGAGTGCCATATAATGCCCGGGTCTGTGTAAAATACAGGCAAAAATATGAGGATGGTTATTGAGGTCATCGCCTGGCGTCGCATGATGCATAAGAAGGTGGCGACCGTGAAACGCTAACTGTAAGACATTTACAGTAAAGCCTCCTGAGGTAGTATAGTTACTACCTTCTGCAGGTGGACTATTATATCGTCATGGGCGGCCTTGTACGCAAAAGAGGTTCTGAACAGGGGGAGTTGTAAGGAAGAAGATAAAACAACGAATTCATTTTTTTTCTTTTTTCTTTTTTTCGCTTTTGCGCTCTGATATTTATGTGACGATATATATCGTCAAACAGAAGTCCCCGGTACAAACCTTAGGCAGAGAGGGAGGGAGAAGAGGACAATAAACGAGGGGCTGTGACAGACAAGACTGTTTCCTCGGAGTTTCACCAACTCTATATATTGTCACACATATGTACGGGAGCAACACTCTCAAGAGTCGCTGCCAGTCGAAAGTATGTCGATCAATCACTCAACACATAACGTTGGAGGGGGAAAGGGGAAAAAAAAAAAAAAAGTGGAGAAACAAGCGCCTTGTGATAAGCCAGTACAGAGACCTTAGCAGGCTGCCAGTTTCCCCCGAACAGAGCGCACGGTCATTGCTAGCGGTATTTGGGACAACTTTCGTTTCAGGTACAGCGATAATGAACGTGTGTTCTATTCGTGGAAAGACTGTAGCATGTCAGTGTCACAGCATCACAAAAGGACGATAACGTAGTAACTCAGGAGAGACTAAGCGCTGCTTTCAATTTCTCTCTCTCTCTCTCTCTCCGTCTTCTCTTCTGTATCCTCCTCAGTCTTCCCCACAGAGACACAGAGAGAGAGAGAGAGAGAGAGAGATGATCGGAAGCTATGACTCATATCTGTACTTCCGCTCATCTCTCTCTCTCAGTTATGACTTCTTCCTCCCTTTCTCTCTCTTTTCCATCTCTAAAATTCCCCCCTCCTTCTCGATGCTACATTTTGCTCCTCTCTCTCTCTCTCTCTCTCTCTCTCTCTCTCTCTCACACACACACACACACACACACACACACACACACACACACACACAGACATATCTTTGCCGTAGTGTCCTTCGGATCTTAGATGTGTCAAGCTATGGTGTATGTTCGATGCAACCCCATGTTCGCAGGGTCCTTCCATTAATCACCTCATCGCTGCGGACCGCTTCGTTGTCAAGAGGTAAACGAACAAGAAGAGCAAAAGAGGAGGCTGCAATAGAGAGGGGCGCGAAGATTGATCGAGGACACGTACCTCGGACCATCGATAGCTGCCGACAACCAACGGCTGCAATAAGGAGGGATGACACAACGCTTTCCAGAAGTGGCAAGCACCTGCCAAGTCTTGCACGGGCTTCATACACCGCACCTGCCCAGCATTCAAGCCCACGCCCGTATACGACAAGCAAATCGACACCGCGCGCCAAAACCACACACCGAGAACTGCCACGTGCACGATTAAACCGCAATTACGTACACCAATCCCCTGTCCTTTGGCCTCAACTGTCTCCAGGGAGTCACGCATCACTCGGCACTACTGGCCTCTCCGCACCACTTATCAAATTGTGCAAAATGAGAACGAATGTACAACAACCTGATGGAAAGATACACGTTTTTTATTTCTGTTCTGTCGCACCACTTATCAAATTGTGCAAAATGAGAACGAATGTACAACAACCTGATGGAAAGATACACGTTTTTTTATTTCTGTCGTTTGTGCATTTGGTGAGTGGAGTGGCGAGATCCTACTTGTGGTGTTGGACAGGAGCGCGAAAAGGTAACTAGGCCTGCGGGCCTATAGCTCGGTTGGTAAGGCACAGAAGTTGCATTCAGGAGGTCGTGGGTTCAATCCCGTCGGTGTCACATATGTGCCTGGGCAAGCTTGGTGTTCTACCAGCAAGAGATAACGCGTTGGGGGGCCCCAAGCCAGCATTGGCAGGACCTTGGCTGATGTTGTTGGCTGCCATGCAGCGACAATATTAGCCATTAGACACCGCCCATGTGGGGTTGCGGGGGGGTAGGGGGAGGTGCAGTGACTGGCCATTACTCGGTTGGGGGGGAGGGGGAGTAGGGGGAGGTGCAGTGACTGGCCATTGCTGAGCACTAGCACCGCCTATTTCCCCCATCGACAATGCCTGGCCACTGGTACAGCCTTGCCTTGGCACCACAGCTGTGGTGCCAACCTACCCCGTGGACTGGGGAGAGATCCAGGTTGGTTGGTGTTCCCCCCGTACTATACATAGACTAGTGAGAGGATGAGATAGATGCGTACTACCAAGAAAGATGACAGAGATAAGAGAAGAATTTAGCTTACCTTTTTCCTTTCTTAGAAAAAAAGAAGTGGTAACACATGCCTGCCGGCCTAGCCCAGGTGGTAAGGCCGGGAGGTCACGGGTTCAATCTCCACTGACCTCGCGTACCTACCTGGTCATGCTTGCTGACCTTCCAGCTAGAGGTAACCCGTTGGGGCCCCAAGCCAGCATGGCAGGACCTTGCCCAATGTTGTTGGTTGCTATGCAGCTACAATATTGGCAATTGAACACCACTAATGTAGGGTCGGAGAAAGGTAGGGGGAGGTGCAAGTGCTCCACACGAGCATTGCCCGTTTCACCGTGATCAGGGACTGATACAAGCCGTGCTCTCGCACCACTACTGTGGTGCAAACCTACCCCGAAGGCTGGGAGAGATCCAGGTTTGGTTGGTGTTCCCCGTACTATACATAGTAGAGTAGCGAGAGGATGAGTGAGATAGATGAGGAAAAGTATAGAGAGAGAGAGTAGATTGAGAGAAGAATGTAAGTTGCTCCGGCTAGTCTGAGTTCCGTATAAGTTCTAATATGATTGACTCTTCTAAAATCCAAATCCTTTTCAGCACCATCATTGTTGATTGACTTCTTAATTTCTATTCCTCAATTCCTGGGTTTTGTGGGCCTTTGTGATGGTCTCCAAAATTTGGCTAAAATCTATTTCTAAAAACTGGTTGGTGAACCCAACCTCGTGCGTGTTGTGACAGGCTAATTTCGGTCAAAGTCCTTGTCTACTTAGGCTATATTCTTGTCTATTAAAGTTCTGGGAGAGTTTAGTGCCATCGAATCTGAAATCCGGTTTGAGGTGGCTGTTCAGTTGATGCTGCGCTACCTGCATTCCACTCCTTTGTTTTCGGATGGCCGAGTTGGAACGATGCTGGTCGGAGCTGCGGGTTAGGTCGTGCTGCCCTGTAACTCGAGCGTGATGAGGGCTCTGGAGGCCCGGTAAGAGGTCCAAGGAACTGCCTAAGGGAGGAGGTGGTTTTGTGGCTGTTTGGGGATGGTATCAAGACGATGCGGGTCGGAGCCGAGGTGGGTCGTTCCACCCTGTAACCTAACATATGGGAGTTTTTTGAGGTAGGTCGCGCTACCTTGTCACCTACCAGATGGGCGTGTGAGGCCTTGAAGAGTCTTGATATTGAGGAGGGAGGTCGATGTCGGTTTGAGGCGGGATAGTTGAGTGTCAACCTACCTGGGGTTTGGTTTTGTTGCTTTCTCTCAGAAAGATGCCTTTATAGCTTTCAGATTTTGTTACTACCTATTACTACCCTTTGTGAGTGAACTTCTTCTATTCCTCCTCTTCGAACTATGTGGTGGAGGAGGTCGGCTCGTCGAAGGAAGACGAATAGTTGAGCCTACTCTCAACCACTACGGGACTGGGTAGGTTGTTTGTCTACTGTTTGTATCTTCCGAACTATGTGGTGGAGGAGGTCGGCTCGTCGGAAGATGATGAAGAGTAGGGGGTAAGTGGGAGGGACCTCTAATGACCTTTGTGTAGGTTGTTCTTGCTTCATCCCGCGAACTATGTGGTGGAGGAGGTCGCCTCGTTGCGAGATGGAAAAGATTGTTGCATGCTGTTGCTCTTTGTGAGACTCTGTGAATTCATCTTCTGCCGCTGTTTCTTCATCCGGCGAACTATGTGGTGGAGGAGGTCGGCTCGTCGCTGGAAGAAGAAGGCAGTAGAGAGAGTTTGCAAGGATATGCGACGGCCTAGTAGATGGGTGGATATTACGCGTCGTACTAGTGAGGGGGCTAGCTAGTAGGATAGGAACAGGGCACAGCTAGGTCTTGCTGGAGTTGGGTAAAGAGGTTTTTGAGGAGGTTCAATGACCAGTTCAATGAGCGGTTGGTCAAAGGTCTGTAGTATACGCAGGTTTCCATAAATTCCTTGACGTTTTTCCAAAAAACGTTTTCTGAAGGTACTTGTTATGGGACGCTGGGCCCGGTTCCCAGTCTGTGCCATTTTGTGAGGATATGGTTGTATCTATGGGATGTTGGACCCGGTTTCCAGCAGGTGCTACTCCCCACCAATAGATGGAGCTTAAAAAAAAAAAAAAAAAAAAAAAAAAAAAAAAAAAAAAAAAAGAGTTCCACCTAGCCTTGGGTAAGCTAGGGGACGGACGGTAGGATGTGTCCGTGGGCACCAGCTTGCCTTGCCTAATTACTCCTGTTAGGTAGGCTCTCTGATATTGGGCCTGTAGAAGATTGCATGAGCCTGGCGTCCGAAGTTCCCGTACGGCAAGGTTCGTCCGCTTCCACTTCCACTAAGGGCGGGGGTTTGCCCAGTGGCATGTTTTGCTCAGTGGGGAAGTTTCACTCTATTGAATATACAAGGAATTGAAGGTAGTACACGGCCCCAGCCTTGCAGTCTGAAACTTGTCCGAAACTCGTTGCCACAAGAAAAACGAGGTCGAAACGTCAAACGCTGGGCCCACCATTAAACCACCAATACCTGGTCCAGCTATCGAGTCCGAGCCTCGGCCAACCGGTACACCGATCCGTGTTGAGGCTCGGACTACCGGGTGCAGGCATCCCGAACGTGCAAAACGTACACATCGGAAAAAATGGGCAAAAAAAAACGAAAAAAAAACAAAGAAATAAGAAACACGATCCGAACGTGCAAAAGGTACACAACAAAGAAAACGGGGAAAAAAAAAACAAAAAAAATAAAGAAATAACGAAAAACAAAACGGGAATGCATCTTCCCGCTTTCGCAGGAACATGCATTCTCATTTCGTTTATGGAAGAGAGAGAGAGAGAGAGAGGGAGGGGGGCGGCGACCGCGGAGAACTCGCCCCTCTCTCTCTCTCTCTCTCTCTCTCTCTCTCTCTCTCTCTCTCTCTCTCTCTCTTCGAGAAATGACGGGAATGATTCTTCCCGC
>BFEA01000297.1:1371095-1397308 GCA_003427395.1 Chara braunii
ATGTCCATGGTAACCGCAATATAAGTCAATCCGCAGCCTGTATCAACTGTCTCTTATACACATCTAGATGTGTATAAGAGACAGCTCTCTCTCTCTCTCTCTCTCTCTCTCTCTCTCTCTCTCTCTCTCCTACGGCGCGCCAAGAAGCAATGACCTATCTCTTCTTTTATTTCGTTTTTTTTTCTTGTGTTTATAATTTTTTTTTTCTTATTGTGTGAGGTGACACCCCGTACTTGGCGGGCTCCAGCCAAGAAGCAGCGATCGGGCCTTCCCTTGGCCGACCCCCCTAAGGCTGCGGCGCGTATACGGGAAGGCCCGCGGCCGATAGCTGAGCGACGTACTCGTGGTTTAATAAATTGGATCGGCGGTCGCGTTTTCATTTCGCGCTTCCAGAATTTGAGGTGCCAGGCCCGCGGCCCAGGTGCCCATGTACCAGAGCTTTAGAGAATGCATATTTTTCTCCTCCGGTAGTAGGCCTCCATTGATTTGGCTCATTAGGCCACGCTCGGAATTCACACTCCTCAAGGCGTTATCGAGGAAATTTTGGATTTTTGGTGCTGGCGTTCCACCTATCCTCGGGGAATGGCTCCAAGGACGAATCCTCGGGACTTCCTAGGGCCAATTTTATACGATTATACGTGGCCTTGGGAGGTGTGTCGGTAGTGCGGTTTGGGATGTCCGCTCAAGAGGCATGTTGGTACACAGGCAACGGGTGTGAATATGTGGGGCGGCGCGAAAAAAAAAAGGAAAAAAAAGGTGGGAATATCCCCGTCTAAAGTTTGAAATTAGAGTTCCGGCGAGGGATGACGGCTAGGCGGCACACAGGCGTTCCCAGCGCAGCGGTTAGGCAGTGGATATGTTGTTTTCCTCGCCATCTCGTTCACGTCCTCTCCTTCTCGCCCCGTTGAGTGACGATGACGTTGCGCAGTATGTGGTCGAAGGTGTGTTCAGCGAAGAGGTCCGTCATTAGGTCATCTCCTTGAGTGACAACGCGTGGCAGCTTGCAGCTCGAGCTTCGGTGGGCGAAAACCTTCATTGTGCCATCATCTGTTTCGGTCGCCTGAGGATGCGTAAACTGCAGCGCGTGGACATGGACGATGAGGACACGCTTACACGAGGAAGGAGGCAGACTTGCGGGTGACCACATCTTTTCGAGGTTTGTGGGCAACGGAGGGTGGAGGGGAAGATGGGTGTGCGGTGTTGACGTTCATTGAAAAGACAATGGTGGTGGCGACGACGCCGACTGTCGTTGGCCGTTGTCAAGCAGACAGAGCATCCAACCGCATGAAGGTGAAGTTATCGAGACGCAGGCAAACATAGTGGTCGACGCCCCAAAATGTATGGCAACTTCAGAGGCTGTATTTCAACTGTGCGCTGCACTAGGCTTCGGTGTGCTCCCTCGAGTGACGCCAAGATGGTCGATGAAATGGAGAACGGGCGGGACATGCGAAGATTTGCGGGTGTGCGATGACGTGAGGGGCCGCCTGCGTGCTTCCACGGAAACACTTCGGTGACATGATGACCCCCCCCCCCCATGCAGGTGGTGTGATGTTTGTCAACCGTTTGTCCATCCTGCTCACCTTCTTCGACGACTGCCTCGTCTGGTTCCTCCCAGAAAGTCGCCCCAGGAAACACAAGTGGAACACGATAACCACCAGAAAAGCAGCACGACGATGAGCAGCAGCAGTGGCAGCCTGCCGTGCAGGTCAGCCATGAACGACACATGAGAGAGGATAGCGTGGGCACGTATCTTGTGGAATATGCACAAAGTGACGACGCACGACAATCTGAAACATTCCAAGAGTACGCACTGTCATCCACATAGCGCCCGACACCACAACCACAAATTTGAAATTAACGATCGCTGGAGACCCCACCGGAGCGCCACAGACCCCAAACGAGGAGGCTGAAAATGATGACGCGCCCGACCGCCATCCAACACCAATAGAAAATGGACGAGGCCGTTGGAGGACGTCCATGACATTGAAGCCCGACAATGTCCATCGCTCGGCCTCTAGACCACGACTGGACCACCTTCGCCCTCCAATTTTCCTTCTATGCTCGACGCCAACACCCTGTGAATCGCGGATCCTCGGGCTCCAAAGGACCTCGTGAGGTCCCTTGTAGCCGAGGAGGATTTGCCTAGGGAATCCTCGGAGCCCGAGGATTTGTACTCGAAGTGTTTTCACATTTTCTTTCCAAAAATTGGCTTCGAGGACAGGTGGAACGACGACAAAATCCTTGGATCGTGTCCCCGAGGAGTGTCTAATGACGCCCTTAGTCGAAGGGAAATCAGACGAGCCTCGTCGTACGGGAACTTCGGACGCCAGGCTCAAGCATTCTTACCAACCCCCTTTATGGTCAGCGGCCCAACCCGAACCGAGTACAAGGTGTAGGCAACTTTTTTTCAGATTTTTTCAACAAGTGTTCTGATCACGAGAAAAAATGTCAAAGTCGGTGCACTTAACATTTTGCAACAAGTGCCTGACATCTTGTGGCCAAGCCTAGTAGTCATTGTCAGTTCTTTAAGATCAGGTGCCCCCCAAAAATCTACCCTTCCAAGACTTTGGGCCCCTTTTCGGGCCTCCATTCACAAGGTAGGAACAATACTCCAAATTTTGAAGGAACAAGTAGGATAGCCAAATGGCTGTCCGCTCTCCACAATGTGAGGAGGACCAATCTTTGTAACACTTCTACCCCTGCTAGACCCCTTTTTAGGCGGTCGCCCACCACCAAACTTCGTGCCACCTTGACACAGATGGGGCAAGTTGCCGGCAACCCATTGTCTAACGTGGGGGCAAGGAAACCCAACCCTAAGGGCCTGTTTTTTTTTTTTTTTTTTTTCAGTCCAGGGTGTTATAGAGGCCAGTTACTAGGCACGGCCTGTGTTGCTTTGTTTCTTTTTTTTGCATTTTGGAGAGAGAGAGAGTTGGGACCTTCCCTGGTCCTTGTGCGCCCGGGCCGCCCGGAAAACAGGGTCACCCGGGCGGCCTGGCTGGTAGCCTAACTTTTGACCTTAAAATTGTGGCCCGATGGTCTACGGATCAGATATTAAAGTTATCAGAACAGATACTACCTTGATCTTTTTTATTTTTTATTTTTTTTTTATTTTTACTCACAAGACTCCCATCCCACCACTCCTCTCGACATATCTCCTGGCGCACCCCCACTCCATTTCTATCTTACCTCATGCGAGGAACATCACTCTGTACTGGAGCAACCTGACCAGACAGCGGACGTGGGCACCGACGCTGAATGAGCTCCCCCATTCAGCCCCAGTTGAGGCACTAGCGTACAAGCCTCGTTATACGGGAACCTCGGGAGCTAGGCACATAGTTCTCAGCTAGTCCCGTGAGTAGTGAGGGCACTCATAGGCAGTGTCTAATGGTCAACTAACCAAGGTCTTAACCTATGAGCCCCTCTAAGCACTAACCTAGCACAACTTGGATCATATATGTCTACTGTTAGTTGTTGAGTATGCTGGTTGTTATGTGAGCTAATGTGATATCATAGTCTATGTGGATGTGTGTGGTTGCTTTTTCTGCTACTGATGAGCCTTGCTTATGTCTGTTCGCTAGGGAGAATCAACCAGTGGTAATGGTGGAGACCTCGACCGTCGTCTAACAACTACCCCCAACCTACCTCTGAAGATAACCCACCACCCCGAAATGGGTCCACAGACATTGGGAGTAAGACACACCTCTTGATTCGACATTGGTTTCCCTACAAGGCAACCCTCCCCACCATAGGACTGCCACGGTATCACCATGCACCCAACCAACCCCTTACTACTCACCTGCCCAAGAGAGTAGCATCCATCCAACATCAACTTTCCTGCAGGAAAGGCACACGTCCCCACCCGAAACCATGTAGAGGATCATCCCTTTAGCTAATAAGATGAATGAGCATAGTCGAAGTTGAACTCATGACCTCCAAGTTAGTATATCAGAGCTCTACCCAATGAGCTATCGAGGTCGTTAGTTTGTAAGGGCGCTATGCCAGGCTCGGGACAAGTACGTGGGGTGCAACCTACACCAACCAATTGTGCTCAGGGGAAGTTGTGGGCCGACAAAGTCGAACCCACAACCTCCCCGTTGCAACACCGGAGCTCTGCCACTGAGCTACCACGTACTTGCTTACCAATCGACCGTCTCGAAGGTAAGACACTAAGCATGCCACAGGCACTATCAAGGGGGCAATGGGAGTTAAACCCACGACCTCCTTAGCCAAGAGGGCGAGAGTTTGGTGGGAATTTTTTTTATTCATTTAAAAAGCCCAGGTTGTTGTTGAGGGTGGATTATAGACATACGAGAGTCACCTTCGACACTTGGCCATGTGGTAGAGGCCCTCCCGACCTACCTCTTTCGTAATTTCTCCTGGCGCACTCCTACTCCCACTATCCTACCTCAGTGTCTACCACTCAGGAACATCACCCTCGAGCCTGTGGGTGACGTGACCAAACCGTGGTTGATTGGTGGGGAATTTTGATTTGACCCTTTTTCTTTTTCTTTTCTTTCTTTTCTTTTCTTTTTATTTTTTTATTTTGTATTTTTTTATTTAAAGCCCAGGGTGTTGTAGAGGCCAAGGACCAGACCCGCGGTGATTGCTAGTAGCGTCAGCCAATGGTTGTCCTGACAATATAGGCCACCTACCCTACCCATCCCCACGTTAACACTCCCAGCGCACCCCCTGCCCCTACTATCCTACCTCAGTGTGACCAGCACTCAGGACCATCACCCTACCAGTATCGAGGGCAACTTGGACCAAACAGCAGTGACAAGCACCAAGGCCGGGCCAACCTCCCAGCCCTGATGGAAGCGGAAGCGGATGAACCTTGTCGTACGGGAACTTCGGATGCCAGGCTCAAACAATCTTTTACAGGCCCAATTCAGAGAGTCTACCCAGCAGGATTACCTACACAAGGCAGACCAGTGCCCACAGACACATCTTACCATCCCTCCCCTAGCTTACCCAAGGCTAGGTGGAACTCAGACTAGTCGGAGCGACTTATATGCCTACCCCTACCCTAGAGCTAAACCATGCGTAAGTAGACCCTGTCATATACCTGATAGAACCCCCCAGCCCAGTATCGTAATTTGTGTACGTGTGTATGCCTAGAGGCTATGTATGTTTTGTATGAGCGCATAGGGTCATGTGGTTTTGTATCTGCCCGAAGGCTCTATGTGCTCTGTGTACCTGTATAGCGAGATGTATGTGCCCGAAGGCCAGATATGTGCAGTGCTATGTAGAGGGAAATATGTGTTCGTTTGACGAGATGACAGGCCAAGCTGGACAAGAACCCCCGCGAAAGTGCCCAGCCAGACTCGAACCCATGATCTATGAAGACTCTACCAAACGACCTCAGTGTGTGATATGTCAGACTGGGGAGATCAACAGAACAACCATGAGCAACAGCCACAAGCAACCCATGCAGTATTAAGACCCGACATACAACTGGGACCGCGCGGGGCGCGGGGGCGCAGCCAGGGGGTAGGAGATTGTAGCCTCGGGGGCTGCGTGGATGACGATGTGAGGCAGCTTCTTCAGTAGACAATCAAGTACATGCATGTTATACTAGGTGCATGTAGGCGACATTTGGAGCAAAGGCATGTAAATGCATGTGTTGTGTAGTGGAGCGAGGCTCTTTCTTGAGCCCGGGCTGCCTTGGCGATGCTTTTTTTTTTTTTTTTTTTTAAAGGGGGAAAAACAAAGAAATTTTTTTATGCTAGTTCGTTGATCGAATTTTTGTCGATTTTTTTGGATGAGCGCTTGCTTTCCATTTTGCACCAAACTTAACAAAGCGAACGGGGAATTGGAAAAGGATTGAGTCGTCACGACTTTTTTTTTTTTTTTTTTTTTTTTTTTTTTAAACTAGAGCAGTCGGTGTCGTGTGATCCAGGCACTCAGGCCTGGTTCATAGGGCGGTCGCTTTTGAATTATACAAGCCGGAAACTGGGTCCGACATCCCTTACATCATAAAAGAGGTTCCAAAAATTAAGCGTTTCCTCTGGATGCAATGATGCAAATACAGAAAGACACAGTCTAACTAAGCATGTCAATCCTTATTGTAGATGTAGATCACTCTGATATTGGAACCATAACAGAGTCTAAACTAAACATACCAACCTTTATTTGTGAATGTATTGCAGTATATTTAACAAGCAGATCTGCTAATCTGCTGTTTTGTTCCCAAGACAACCAAACTCAACCTCATGCCTATTACAACTGAAGCCCAGTACAAGCTCTTGGCCAAATAGGAATACTCTAAACTAAATACACTAATCCTTATTTGTGAATGTATTGCAGCATATTTTACAAGCAGATCCGCTAATCTGTTGTTCTGTTTCCAAGATAACCAAACCCAACTCCATGCTCGCTACAATTGAAACCCAACACAAGTTCTTAGTCAAATGGGGAAAGGTAAGGTTAAAGGAAAAAGGCAGAGAATTTCAATTCCGGGCGCATCATTGGTTGCTGTTGGACTGTCAACAGGCCTGGGAAGACCATCCATCTTGTGACAAAACGCCTTGTCGCTTTGGCTGAGAATCCTTTGTTCTGCACTTTGTAGGTCCTGTCTGTGTGAATCGCCTGGTTGATGAAGTATTTGGCTTCTGCCCGGACCATCGGGGGCGTACATCTTTTGCTCCTTCTACTCGTGAAGTTTTGCAGTGTCCAAAGTGTCTAAAGGATGGCTGCTTTCAAAATTTCCTCTGCATAAGCAAGTCGCTCTGGCACTTGTGTGTGTCTTGACGCTAAGCTCATCAATACAAACTCATTTGTTCATTTTTTAGTTGCTGCTGTTATCGGAACTGAGGGGTTTTTTTACCAGTCTCACAGAGGACTTTCATGGAGAGCAGGGGAGTACATTATTTGTCTTTATGTAGATGAATTATCATTGAGGAGTTTAAATTAATATGTTTATTAAGTAGTCGACTTTTACTGAATTTTATTATTAGAATTAAAAGGTGTGCTTGGTCGAAATGACAATGTGTAGATGGGAAGAGGTTGTGGTATCATATGCTGGAAATCAGTATCGAATGTTAGTCCTAGAGATTCTAATGATTCATGATGATTAGAAGTGTAATGAAATGTCATAGTTGTTCCTATTAGTGGAATGTCATATTTATCGTTCTAGTCGTAGACTATGGCTCTTCGTAGCAATGAAATTAGATCTTTGTGTGTCTATGTAATTTGTCTTGGGCGCAGCATGGATGTCGTTGACTGTTTCTTGTTGATTTGTATCTGCTAAATATATGGTAACCATCTTTTGCTCTCCTCTTTGCCATCTGTGATGATGCACTAGAAGCCCACTTTCTGTGATTGGCGTTGGTTGATACATAGGAAGGAAACGAAGATATCGTTCGAGGTCGATTATTCTTGTATGATGTATGTATCTTTGATGTTGTCTTGTGGGCTCCATGTGGTCGCTTGGTCTTGATAGTTCTTCAGAAGTCGTTTTTTATCTGCCATGGAATATGACAAAGAGAATAATGAGTTATTTTATAGTTATAGTATGAAATTAGGATTGTAATATTGTATATAGTTATTTGGTACAAAAATAAGAGTGTGATGTTGTATATGTTGTAAGCTATGCATTATATTATTTTAGTTTAATTTAGAGTATATATGAATGTGAAGGATGCATTGAAAGTTATAAGGGATGTAGAAATAAATCTATGATGAGTAGTATTAGTTAATAGAATTCTTGTTCCGGGATGGGGAATATCAAGGATGCAAACGACATCGTTGATGATTGCAATACGAAGATTTTGAAGATTTTTTGGTAATAGTGTGGTGTCTATTAAAAAGATATATAAAGATATAGAAGTTGTGGTGTGGTAAGCAAAGTAAAAAATAATAATGTCTTCTTCATCGATTTGTGGTGTATGTTGAAGATTGTGTTGTTCTAAGTATGTGCGAAGATTGTTAAAAGATCGGTGAAGGATTGACATAATGTGTGGATGATGAATGAAAATAAGCACCTACAAAAAGAATAAACGACATAAGAAAACGGAAAATAAATGTAAATATCATTGTGGAGAAGAATGATGATATAAGGTTTGTAGGGAAAAAAAATACGAGGTTTTAATTGATGTTTGTATTTATTACCTTGTAGTTTATGTTGAACCATCTTGATACTCTTGAGTATTTGAAGTAGTTGTTGAATAATCATTTGTAGAAGCATTATGATCATTTGATGTCGATTGCATATTATGTTGCGGAATTCTGTTTGAGGGAGCAGGTTCCATTGATCTTTTGTTGACGTTGAAACATGGATATTGGAGATCCTTTCATTCGTAAATTTTGTGTCCCGTTGTGTGGTTGAAAGTCAGCAGAGTTCCGATTGGTGGCATAGCAAGGTCTTCATCATAATCGTATATAGTCCCCTTTCATAGTAGCGATAGTATATCGGTATGTGTAGTTCCGTGGACGTTGGCGAGTGTCCAATGTATGTCATTAATTTTATCTTTTTGGTTTGTATCAGCAAGAGTTATGTCGACCACTTGTACGTCTCTTGCCCAACGCTATTTGAACTGAACAAGATATCCTCTTTCAGTTACTAGTAATGATCTGGAGGGTCTTGGTTCTTCGATGAACGTTTGTAGTTCAGACATCTTGTTATGAATGATATGTGTCTTGTTGCGCTTCTTTTCTCGTAGGCTCTTTGATATTTGCAATATATCTTCCATGATAGGTTGCTTGCGTTTTGGATGTGGAGTATTTGCATCAACAACATTTGTTGTTGTATATGACGGGTCAGAAGCCATGATCTGAGTACAGGTAGAAAAATATGAGTTATTGTATATCCGTAAAAAAATATGCAGAAGAAAATGTAAACGAGATGTTTTAGAGAGGGAAGGAGAAAAATAGTGAAAAGATAAATAAATTAATAGGCGGGGAAAGGGAAAAAAAATGAAAGAAGGTATTTGTTTGTTTAATTATACTGTAATGATACGTTTAAGGGAATTTTTTTGAGTTGTTTTGTATATAAATTTTATTCAATTCCAAGCGATTGAAAAGCGAATAATACTAAATCATTACTATCACGATCAACTCCGAAAGCACGTCGATATTCAGTAAACAGCATGAGTTGTTGAATTGGGTGAGAAGGAAAATATTAATGATAAATTTTGTTGTCTTACAATATTCTTGAGTATGTAATAGAACCATGGACCAGGGCCCGAGAGGAACCATTGTGCAAGAAAAGCTGGATTTTCGGGTGTGTTTTGAGGAAAAGCAAATAATAAATATTAAGAAAGATTAACAAGTTATGTTAATATATAAGAGTCATAAGTGTGGTTGATAATATAAAGTCGAAGTGAAGTTGCTCTATAACGAGCTAATTATTTTGATACTGGGGTGATAAATGTACAAAGTGTAAGTGTAAAGGCATAGAAATATATTTTAAAATTTGTTTGATTTGCCCTTATGTATTGTGATAATTCTGTATCAAATTCTTGTGTTGCACTAAATGATAAAGAATGTAAAGGGACGTTGTGACATGTAATTAATAAAGAAGGACAAATAAAAAGAACGAACGTGAGATTATTCGTATAGCAATGGCGACATCAATGATGAAGAATGTTCTTTGTTCGGATCGAAATGTCATTAGTGCAGTATGTCGTAAAAAATGAAAGAGTTGTCTTGTATTTTCTGGAGATTAGTAATAAAAATGATATGCATATTGTGCTCTTGTAACTTCAATAGGGTTGTAGTGAGAGACAAAAAGAGATAATGGTGTTAGAAATGCACGAACAGGATCTATAACGAAGAAATCGTCAAGTGACGGTGCGATTATAGGATTTAGAATATTACAATAATGTGCACGACTATATGCAATTCAAAATCTTTCTAATATTTGTTCTAATGGAATAAGCGTATTTGGTGGATGACCAGCGGAGGGTGGGTAATAGTTGTGGAGGACGGGGTCAAAAATATGCGTATCTGTTGATCGAGAAAATCGAATGTATGTATGTCCGATACTTTATGAAGCGTCCATTTGATTGATAAAGTTCTTCAACACAATTTGTTTCTGTTTGTTTGGAAAACACAAAAAACGAACATTCAAATGTATGAATCAGAAAAGATGTTTGTTTGAGTATAAGATTTGAATTTTAGAAGTTGAACTTTTTTTATTTAATTGGTAAAATGTGTTTTTATTAAATGTTCGATTTTAGGTCCAAAATATAGCCGATTTTTAAACTAATGAATTTTTGCATTAAATATTTTTTAGATAAAAAATATATTTATATAAGTTTGTTTTAGTTGTTGTTGTTTTATTATAAGTTGAAAAACTTTACCGATTTTTATTATTTTCTTAGTTTAATGTTATTAAGATGAAAAAAAAAAAGGGGTAAAAAACTAAAAATCATTTGAATAAGTGTAGCAAAAAAATGTTATTTATGATATAAAAAAATATTTGTTTAAAAAAAAGACTAAAATTATTTTTTTTTTATTTTTTTTTGCGAAGATAAAGTTATATAGGATATTTATTGACAATTGTATGGAGGAGGATTATAAAATATATTATGTGGATGTGTAATTATGGATTTAAGTACTTTTGTGGTGAGTTCATCATGTATAAATGATGGATAAAACGGTATGTCTGGTTGACTAAAATCAGTTGTGTGAGAGAACGGTGGTGTTAAAAGCAAGTGTCGTGCCGTTGTTAATATGAAAATTCCACAATCATTAAAATTAATTTGTCGCGGCCCTTGAATATTAATTTGTGGTATGTTTGTCATGGTAGAAATAATATTCGTTCGATGTTGAAACCAATAGCGCATATTTAGAAAAAACGAATTGTTTGAAGAATACAAACTGTCGTAGAAAAAAATTATATGATTTTTAATGTCGATATATCCAAGTGCCCAATGATTACCGTGTAAATGCAGAGGAATGAAAAAATGATCATATGTTTCTAGCATGCGTGATCGATAACGTGAGTCAATTTGGTGATTTGTAAAAGTATAGTTATGATGCGCAATATCTGCAGAGTATGTGAAACTATTAGTTGTAAATATAGAAGGAAATGTTTCCATCAGTAAATCCATGCAATCATTAATAAGTACATCTGAAAGCAAAGATGTGTGATATATTGTGTGATATATGCATTGTAGAGATAGTTGTTCGTTATTTGAAGGCGGATCCCATAGTATAATTGAGAGATGAGAATGAATCGAAGGAAGTGAATTGGTATTTAAACAAGAAGAGTGATGTGATGGTGTTGATGAAGGTATATGTTTTGGGGGTTGGCGATGATTTGATGAGACATGTCTTTTCGGTTGGGGATACTTTGATGAGATTTTTTTTTTGGTTGAGGATGGTTTGATGATATCTGTTTTTTTCAACAGAAAAATTCCCACAATAAATGAAAGTTGAAAAAACATTCTAAAAAAAAAATTCCTTTATATTTATAAATTATCATTCCAATGTTCGTCCAATTCTAAAATTTCCAGTTTTATTTGATAAGTTCTCGTCTAAATATGAGTTTTCCCTTCCAACTACATCTATTTGTTCAAGACGGAATGAAAGTCTGGACGAGTTTATGAAATGTGTTAATTAAACTTTCATTATACTAAAACAAATATCTTCTAATTTAAATTTGATTAACCTATTTATAACTGAAAATCTTTACTTAGAATGACAATCCAATTAAAATATTTCATGAACTCGTCCATACTTTCATTCCATCTCTAACATGCAGTTCAAATAAGAAGGGATACCCCATTCTTGGAAGGAAAGTTTTCAAGTAAGAAGGAAAATTTGAAAATTGGAATAACATTTTTTAAGATGGAATGAAAATTTAAAATTTAGAATGTAATTTTAATATAGAATGATTATTTAATTATGAAAATTTTTTCTGTTGTTGGTGATTTATGAGTTGTACCGAGGGAAATATGTGAAGGTTTATTTATTGGAGGGGTTGATAAATGATTTAATTTAAAATTGTTTTGAGAAAGAAGTTCGCTCGTTAAAATTTCTAGTCGTGCGTGTTCTTCAAGAATAGTAATAGGAGGTTTAAAATATGAAAAAATATTTTTCTTAAGTGACTTTACAGTAAATAAAGCAGATCTATTTATAACACGACAAACTATAATGTAACATTGTTGTGGAACGTTATGTTTAGGTTTGTTTTTTCCAGAGCATGTTTTCCATTCAGCGACGAATAAACAAGATGATGTTTTGCCTTGGATTTTGTAAATTGTAGAAGATATTGCAGAAATGAAAGGAAATTGTAAAAGACGAAGAATGAAAATTCTTTGAGGCATATCTTTTAAAGAAGGAAGTTCGATTTTGAAAGATTTATGAGATTTTTGTTTGAAAACGGGATGTATGTTTTTTAGTAAGTCATTAGAAATAGAGAGTGGAAACTGTTCAAATGAAGATCGATTTGGAATATAGATACAAGCTAAGTCAGGTGCACAATTTGGAATTAATACATGTATATTAACGTTTTTGTCATGAAAAGTAGAAAATATTGTGTCTGATGGAAATTGTAGTGAATGAAGAATTCCAGATGTTCCGTTTGTGATTCCTCAAAGAGGATCGATATTTTGTGTGAAAATGATTGGCAAACCTGGTAGAAGGTCAAAAAAGGGTGCAAATCTACCTAACTTGTTATCTGGCAATGACATTATATGTGCAATGTCGTGATTATTTGTTTTTTGTAATTCATTTTTAAAATCGGCGATAATACGAACAGGGTAATGATTGTTTTGTAATTGTTTACACAGTGTGCGTGTATAGGTATGTATAAGGTTGATACGATTATCGTTGTCAGGTGCAACAAATACAGGATGGTAATTTTCTTGAAGATTTATCGATTGTATAAGTGAATTTTCTTTTGTTTTGTTAATTTATCTACTGTTAATTATATTAATAAATTCATCATTCCAAATTCCAAATCTCGCATTCTTGCAATGCATTCCCCATTCATGATTTGTTTTAAATCGTATTGAATCTGTTAATATTATGATAGTGGACAATAATCTCCATAATTTGAATGCTTCGTGATCATAAGATGTATGTGAAAGGTTTCAAGTTGGACATGGTTCATAAAAAACTTGTATGCCTTTTACGGGTGGCATTTGAAAGATATCACTAGATACAAGTATATGAATTCCTCCGAAAGGAATGTCAAGTTTTCTTGCATCGCGCAATGCAATATCTAAACGAATGAAATCGCTTTTGCTCATCATGCTTAATTCGTCAATAATAAGTATAGCTAATTCAGATGTGAATTCTGATATGCCTTTTAGTTGTGTTTTTCGACGATCAAAGTAATCATCTTCTTTAAGATAATGCATTCCTATTCAGCTATGAAATGTTATGCCCGAGATTCTTACTGATGTTTTTCTTGTCATTGCTGTTTTTGCGATGCTTTAAGGGTGTTGTCATTTATCAGCGAACATTTGAATAGCAGAGATAATATGAGATTTACCAGTGTCACCTTCACATGTAAGAAACATGAGAAGTCGTTGTTTTTTTATAATGTTTGATATATTTTTTAATGATATTGATTCTTTTGTATTTTCATTTGTTGTTTGTGATTGTCAAGTATTTAATAATGTTTGAGTAAGTAAAACGAAAGCAAAGGGTTATTTTTCATTTAATGAAAAATGTTGAGAGATTTCAGATATTGTAAGAAAAATAGGGATAGAAGAGGTTGATGTTTTCGAATCTGATATTTGTATATATTTATGTGGTTGAAGTGCATCTGTAATTGATTGTATACGAGTTGGTAAAGGTAGAGTATTCCAATTTGAGATTGAGTTTTGTCTTTCACATGTATCATATGGTTTTGTTTTTGTCTAAGATAAAGCTATATCGATATCTGATATTTTTTGTTCTACATCAGGTAGTATTGGAGATGAAGTTGAATCATGTAATGTATTATATGTTTTTTATTTTTGATTGATAGATGGCGTCATTAATTTAAAAATATGATATGAATTATTATCTTCTTGTATTGACTCAGAATTAATCATTGGAATATAATGTTCAATAGTTTTAATTTGTTCATCTGATGTATTGTATAAAATATTATCATTTATTGTGTCGAAAAAGAAAGAATCATTATCTGTTGATTGTTGGGAAGAGGAATCTGAATGGTCATTATCACTTTCATATTCTGTATTTAGAATTGGTCTGTTTTTTTGTGCTTCATTTGCACGTTCACGAACAATGTGATAATCTTGTATCTGTAAATATATATTATTAGTTAAAGTAGGTATATTTTCGTAAAAAGAAGTGAATGCATCGTGCCAATTTTGATTATTATGTAATAAGTCAGATAATTGACGAAATGGTTTAAATAGTAGAAGAGATATTTGAGCGTGTTGTATTTTTTTTTTCTTCATCTATGCAATTTTCTAAATAAGGAATACGCATAGAATAAGGAATTACAGGTATACATGGATATTTCCATTTATTTAAACAATTTTGCCCATACAATGGATGATCAGGTAATAAATTTTCTTTAGTTTTTTATGTGGATGATTTCTTAAATCGGTAGAATTGCATAACAAATTCGTATAAAGACATATTTGTTAGTGTTTTAGGACGATAAATGTAATCATCGAGTGGATGAGAAACAATATATGTGTTATTCATTTTTTGCAAATAACAGGTAGTGTCTTTGTCATTTCGTAATTGTTATAACATGTTATATAGGGGAATTGTTTTATATGTGTGACTTTGGTAAACACAAGATTGTTTTAATAGATATAATGCACAAAGAGGATCTGCGATCTCTTGTTTATTAGTCATACTAAGAAGCTGAGATGATAATCGGCGACGAGTTTTAGTTTCAACTGATAGACGTCTTTCTTGTTCGATTATTTTTTCTTTGAGTAATCGTGCGTCGAAAGCAGCTAAGCGAAAAAAGATTTTACAATCAACTTTATTTTGGTCTTTTGTTGTGTAATTACAACAGTAAAATATTCGCTCAACTGCTTCAACACCACAAAAAAGCGGTTGAATATCATAATTATATTTATAACTTAATAAAATTATATTATTATAAACATTAATGTATTCATCTTCAGGTGCGCGTGCTGATTCAATTTCAGTTTCATGTAAGATCGTTTTTTCGCAATGTTCGCGTGTAAAAAGGTATCGACATATTTCTTCGTTTTATTCATGTGTGTTTTTTTAGAACATGATTTAGTATGTGTTCAGTGATGAGTTTGAACTAGATAAAGGAGTGCAGGTAATGATGAAAAGAATGAAGCATAATGAGGAGCATTGCTAATAAAGTTTGAGTTGTAGGATGTGTATGTAATATATCATTGGTCATATGGATATATTTGGCCCTTGGAACATTAAAATTAGATAATTTGTCATATCCAAGTGATGGTATCAATTCTAAAATTTGTTGACGAAGTGTATCTTGTGAACTGAAAAGTGTATTGCAATTTGTACATTTTAAAGTTATCGGTTCGTGTTCTAATTTAAAGTGTTCTTTTGAAAAGGATAAACAACGTGCCGATGACGAAATTGGATATGGTAGATAACATGATGGTGGTGCATGACATTCTGAACAAGAAAGTAATGAAATGTTTTGAGCTCTACGTGTTGTTACAATACTATCAACATATTCTGTTACAAATTTGCTAAATTGAGTGTTAAAAGTCTGTAATTTGTCAAATTCAATTGTTGTCAGTGGTGTATTTTCGAGCCAAACAAGTGCATGTAGATGTAGTGTTCCTCGTCCTTGCGTTTCTACCATTCCGAAATATGCTTTAACATAACCAAATAAACCTCCATTCAGTTTGTTTTTATGTGTAATGAAATCAAAACCAAGAAGATCATGTAAAAATATGAGTATTAATCGGTCAAAGAGACGTGCGGATGCAATATTATCCGTCATTGAGAAATTTTTAAGTTGTTCTGTGTTTATATGGGGATTCGTTACAAAAACATTGCAAAATTCATGAATATCAAGAACACCGACGTATGATGCAAAGGTATATGTTGTATCTGTATTCGGTGTCAATGTAATAAAAAGACTTGGTTGACCGAAACGATCGCATGTTGCAAATGCGTCTTGGCGTCGTGTACGCCGTTGAGCATTGGTTCCCCAAACGTGTGCAGAAGCACATTCGACATGTTGAAGTAATTGTCTTACCTTTGGATTGTCATCGGGTACTGTATGACCACAACGACGTCGTCGAGCATTTTCTAGGCCAATTTTTAAGATGTTGTTGTAATTTTAGCAATGGGTTGATGTAATTGTGATTGTTTTTTACAAGTTATATTTGAAAGTTTATATCCACGCTCGACTGAAAAACGATCAAAATTTACTAGTGTATAATATGGATCTTGCGGGAATTGACGATCACTTAATAAACAATCATGTTGTGTACATAGTCGTTATGAAACTTGAATTCCTTTTTTTTATGATCCTGAATGTCCTCGACCATATGAAAATAAATGTGGAAACATTTTTATTTCTATGTCAGGGTCAAACATATTTACAAATTTTGATGATGTATGAATTGCAAAAATAGGTTCATGATCATTTGCTTTTGATAATTGTTCAACTATTGAGTTTTCAATATCCTTGTCCATTGGTTCAATTTCATGTGAAAAAATAATGGATTTTTCGATATATGTATTTTCGTTGCAGATTTATTTAGGTGAATTTAAATCATCTTGTTCATTATCTAATTCGTTAGCACAAGTAGTATTAGATGAAACATCTTCAGTTATATTATCTGGAATATACATAGGATCATTAATAGGAATATTATCTAGTTGTGTTTTGTCGAATTTTATATGGGAATAGAACTCGTTATTTTTAATGTAAAAGGTGAGTTAGTTTTTGACAATCGCATGTCGTATACGAGGAAGTTTTCTAATTCGTGTAAGTTGCATGTCAGTGAAAGGACCTGCTAAAATTATTCTGTATAGTGTATCTTTTGTCTTACAGCTGGGATTGCTTCGAATACGAGTAGATGAGAGCGTATTGAACGATGCATTCCTCCTCGCATGATTCTTGTTTTTATAAGTATATTTGTTAAGCATGTCATTAATAATTCAGGCCAAGTAGCTTTTTGCAAAAATTGTGGTAATCTACCAATGAAAAAGTGATTGGCAATTGTAAATTTTGGTAAATGTGTTTGTCGACGGGGATTAAATAATGCATTGTTACATTCTTTGCATATGTTTATTGCTCTATTTTGATTTGTTTCAATGTTGATGCCTTTTTTAGATAGCATGAATTTTTTAAGCAAAGGACATAGACAATGCAATCATAATGTTTAATAAGATCAGGATGTAATGAAGTTTCATGATTATGTAAATATTTATGCATATAATTTAAAGTATTTGAATCGTTTGGTGAGTATTTATGAATATTAATGTGCAATACTAATTCATCACAAACATAACATGTTACTTCTACTAATTGTAAAGGGTTTAATTGTTGTGATATATGTTTCGCAAAATTGTCTTTTTGTACTTGAGAAATTGGTAAAATGAATGTTGGAGTAACAATTTGATTTTTTTTATTGTTGTTTGAACGTGCAAGTGTTTCTAAACGTATGTGTTTGATTGGTTTATTTATATTTTCATGTGTCTTGGATATGAAAATCGTATTGCTTGATAATGATATATTCGATTGTCTTCGTGCAAACTTTTTTAAACGTATATGTTTTATTGGTTTATTCAAAGTTTTATTTGTATGATATATATTTGAAGCATCATTTTATAATGTTATATCTAATGATTTTGTATTTGGTATTATGTCATTCTGCAGAATTATTTTTTGGCGAGCAAATTGTTTGATACGTACAGGTTGATTTTGTAATTTATGTGAGGATATATTTTGTTCTTTTTGCAATGGTAGATTATTTTCAATAAAATCTAGGTTTTCTCTATTATAATTTTTTTTTTTTCGGTGAATAATTCTAATGAAATACTATTTTGTGATATCGAATTGTTGATATCTCGTTTTTTTAATCTTGTTTGTCTTTGCCAAGCAGCCTGGTATGCTAAACGTTTTATACGAGCTTCTTCGCTTTCCTTAAGTTTACGTAAACGAGTCGCTGCACGTCGTTTTGCTAATTGTATTTCTCGTTGTTGCGTTATTTTTTGTTTTTGAGGAATTTCGTTTATTTTTATGTTGTAATTATTGTAGATATCATGTTTAAAATAAAATGAATTAAACAAATTAGTATTTGGTAATATTAAATTGATGATGTTTTGTTCATGCAATAATGCATTTTCTTCTTCTGAAATTGGTTTTTTAATATTTTGAATATAATTTTCCATATGAACTAAATTGTTAATATTTTTTTTATTTTTATTTTGGTTGTTTATGCCAAGCTACATCGTATACCAAACGTTTTTTACGAGTTTCTTCGCTTTCATTAAGTTTACGTAAACGAGTTGTTGCACGTCGTTTTGCTAATCGCATTTCTCGTTGTTCTCTGGTTTCTTCTTTTTTTGTCTTTTTTTAATAGGCTTATAATTTTCTGAACTGGATAATGACATCTTGTTTTATATATATATCGAAATACAAGTAAAATAATAGAAAATTGATAGTAATTATTTTATGATGAAAAATATATGGAGATAACGAAATAAAATAAATATGATTATTTTAAAAAGTAAATAAAAATTTTAAAATTATATTATATTTTACTAATATATATTTATAGTTTTTTTTATTTTTTTTGTTGTTAGTTTTTTTCCCCTTTGAACGAAATCCTTGCAAAAAAAAAGGCAGCAAACAATTTGAAGCAAAGAATATATATATATAAAAAAAAAAAATGGAAATATTTTTTCAAGTAAAATTGGAAAAGCGACAAAAAAATCTTGTTGTTTTTTGTTAGTTTTTTTTATTTTTCTTTGAATGAAACCCCTGAAAAAAAAAAGCCAGCAAACAATTTGAAACAAACAATATATAAAAATCATTAAAAAAACGAAAATATTTTTTAAAACAAAATAAAAAAAGTGGAAAAAAGTCGTTAGATAAAAGCGACGATTTAACAACATTTTTAAATTGCAAAAAGAAGAATAAGGAAATAAGTGTAAAAAAAAAAAAAAAACAAATAAGAAAAAAAGAAAAAATTGCAAAACAATATAAATGAAAAATCAATTGAATATATATGGTGCATAATTTTAACTCAAAATATTATTGAATTGTGAAGATGGAAAAGAAAGATAAGTATTATTTATTAAAAAAAAAAATACACAACAAAAAGTAAAAATTAAAAGATAATATAAATTAGAAATGATTAAAAAAATAGAAGCTGTATAATTTAATATTAATAATAAATTATTATGTTTGAAAATTTTATGTAAAATTTTCAAACATTGAAACAATATATTCAAATATGCTTAAAAATATATATTTAAAAAAAATAAAAAATTACTGTATTTTTTTATAGTATATAATATTTTTCGATGAAATGTCCTTTACAAATTTACTATTTTTTTTATTCGTATATAATATAATATTTTAACATTGTCAAATACTTAAACTATAAAAAAACTAGAATTGTTTATAATGTAATTAATATTGAAATTTGAGTAAAAATATAATTGTTTTTTTTTTTACAAATTGAACACCTTTTTAGTAAGTGTCTTTGTCGAAAACAATTGTTTTTCGACTTACCTGATCTCGTATAAGCATTGAGAAGCTTGTATCGTTGAAGCTTGTATCACATCGCGAGGTATAAAGTGGAGATGCTTCGCATTTAATGAATGTCGAAACTTTATTAACATTGTAAAAGAGAAAAATGCTAATAAATTTAATGTATTTCTAATAACTGTCTTTTATTAATCGAAGTTGATGAATAAAAAGTTCAAATGTATTATTTAATTTTATTTAGACAATTGAATTATCAAGAATGCGAAATCATTTGCATCGCGATTAATTATAAAAACATGTTATTATAGTTCAAGGCATAAAGTGCAAATGCTTTGCATTTAACTAATGTCAACACTTTATTAACATTGTAAAACAAAAATATGCTAATAGATTTAATCTTTTTTTAATAAGCGTTTTTTATTAATCGAAATTGATGAAAAAAAAATCAAATATATTATTTAATATCTTCCAGATATATGAATTATGAAGAATGCGAAGTCATTTACATCATGATCAATTCTGAAAACATGTCGAAATTGAGCAAAAGGTAATGGTTGATGAATTGGATGAGAAGGATAATATGAATATGACAAAAAACAACGATTAATATGGTTGAGTATGTAATAAAACCAAGGTCCAGGTCCCCAAATAAACCATTCTGGAAGGAAAGCCGAATTATTATTTTCATTATGAGCAAAAACAAATAATAAATGTTGCATGAGATCAATAAGTGATGTTAATATAATTGAATCATAAGAATGATTGGCAAAAAATTGTCTTACGAGATAACTCTGTTGATAATGTGCATAAACAGAGTGTTAATGAGTAGAAAGTAATTCTAAATTTGTACGATTAATTCTTACGTATTCTGCAACACGTTCATCATGCATTTCTATTGCACCAAAGGATAAGGAATGTATTTGATTTCCATTGTAAGTAATTAGAGAAAGAAGAGCATAAAAAAAATATGAATGTGATAATATTCGCAGGGCAATATTATCTTCAATAACAAAGAACGTTCTTCTATCTGAACGAAATGTCAATAGTGCAGAATATCGTAAAAATTGAAAAAGATGATTAGTATTAGGAATAGATTCATATTCAGAATGATACGCATACTATGCTCTTGTAACTTCTATTGGATTATAATGGACTACAAAAAGTGCTAATGGTATCGAAATTGCACGGAAGGGATCGATAACAAAAAAATCGTCTGAGGCCGGTGCAATGATTGGATTGTTTATAATACTATAAACTATTCGTGAAAATGCAACGAAAAAGCCGGGCAAAATATTTTGCAACGATATTAACGGATGTGATGAAGTGTTGACATTTTGAGGATAATAGTTTCGAAGCACTGGATCAAAATATTGAGCCCTTGTTGAACGACGAAATCAGATATATCTTCGTCCGGTGCTTGAAGGAAGATCCATTTCTCAATTTAGAGTTGAATTTTTAATATTATAACTTGATTAGTCTTCAGGATTCTGAACGTGAAACAATCTTGTCCTGTTTTTTCACCAACAGAACAAAAATATAAACAATGCACAAAACATATATATGAACTAAATGAGCATGTATGAATATATCAACAAATATAAATTGATTTATTAATTCTTATATTATATGTGATATTTTATATTATAGTGCAGTGGATCTGGTAGGCATAGAAAGAGATGCATATGCGTATACAAAAACAAATACATGTTGGGCAAATTGTTAAGTTTCAATTCTTGAAAAGTCAATGAAAGTCTGACGAAATGGTCTTATTTGGTATGGTCATGTTTTTTTTGAGTGTCTACCGAATATGACAACACATACATAGGTATAAGAACACATACGGATACACAAGAGAATGGCTACTTCAAATGGGATTCTTGGACCGATGGCAAGCTGTTATAAGCAGACATAAATTTTCTGCGGCACTGCACGTTACTACGTAACGAACGGGTAATAACATGAGGCATGCCGAGTTGCAGACAGAGCACCAATCATGTATCAGATCAACTGACACAGAACAGATATGGATAAACATGGTGGAAGCATAGCAAGCTATCACAGGCAGACATAGACTTTTCGTAGAAATAGTAGTAAGAGCTGAAAAGAGGTGAGTGCAGTCAATGGGCCTAAGAGCTCAGCCGGTATGCCCAATGATTTTTTTGAAATATACACTGAGATGAATATAATATAATAACATAGACTTTTGGCAGCACTAGGCGCCACTACGCAGCGGACGGACAATAACATGAAGCGTGCTGAGTTGGAGATTAAGCACCAGTCATGTATCAGATCGCCTAGGATGACATCTCATGATAACAAAAGCAAAGAAAAGAGTAAGAGCATACTTACATTCGCATTTTTCTATGACATACTTCGTGGTAATTACAACGGTGATTGCAACTTACTAACTAGAAGGCTTACCGTCGACTTTGCTATTGCCAAGCGTGGAGGATTCTGCATGAGATTTTGAGCATCAAATTATGCATTAATGGACTCGAGTCGGTAACACATGCGAAACTTATCTTGTGTATGGTAGTAATGTTTTCCGCTGCAATTAGAATAATAATATACCGAAAGATCGAGGTTGGGGTTCAAAAAAAAACACTGGTTTTTCCAGCTGGAACTAGCAGATGCTCAATGCTGCGTAAAGTTCAATCAACTGAGTCTCATAAGCTCGCAGTAATATGAGATGATATTAACTTTCTGAAAGAGTTAATCTAAAATCTGAAATAGTTGAATTGTCAAATTGCCAAGTTAGCTATTGCTTGGATTACAAGCTGGGAACCCATGCGTTGTATTCGGAGGAAAAGTGTTTCTCGACATTAGAGAGAGCAAGTTTCGTCGGGACTAAATTTGATGATCATCAACTTTTTGTCTTTTTCTGAATTCAATAATCAGGAACATTTTTTTTTTCCAAAAAAAAAACGTCTCACATGAATAAACAAAGGGGAAAGAGACAATGCAGTGGGTTCCCGTTCTAAAAAAAGAAAAGAAAAAAAAAATGGGAATGAAAAAAAAAGGAATGATTATTCGATTAGATGATTACTTTTCATTGATTAATTAATTAATTGATCCATTGATCAAACGATCGACTGATTGATTTTGATCGATTAATTGATGGTGTTTGTTTAATTGATTTGTTGAGTGATCGATTTTGATTGATTGATTGAATGATGGAACGATTTCGTTTGAATGATTAATTGATCAATCGAGCGATTTTGATTGATTGATTGATTGTTTGAAGTTTCTATCGGTCAAGTAATAAGTCGCGTGATCAATTTATCGGTAAAGCAATTCATATATTGATTCTACGCAGAACACAACCGATCGAATGTTGGGGATTATACGTGTGAGCTGAGATAAACACCCGACGATATGCATTGATCAAGGAGTTATCCAAACATATACGAAAGGCAGTTCGCCACTGTTTTGACTATTCACTAGGTTTTTTTTTTTTTTTTTTTCCCTTCTTCTTTTGGCTTTTAAACCTCGTGACGTTTTTTCTTCTTCTCATTCTTTGCTTCTCTTCTCTTTCTCGTTCTCTTTCTTCTTATTTTTTGCCCTTTCTTTTCTTTTTCGCATTCTATGGCTATTCTTTTCACTATCTACATTCTTCTCACAATTATCACCGCGTATGTGTGTATCAACCCGCATTTACGTTCACAGATAGGGTAGAAAACTACTGCTGCATGAGAAGCACTGCAACACCCTCGTCTGCCGGATGACGACTGTTTTTCTGGATTCTGGAAGAGTGACAACCTTGATTGACATATCATCCTCGAAAGAAGAGTAGGCAAAGGGGCAAAAAAAAAAGAACGACGGTCTTTGATCCTGAGTAGATCACACATGTTCTTCTTCCCAAGAAGGCGCCACCGGAGTGCTGATCGCTGCTTAACAGAATACTTGCCGTTGCCGCCCCCACTCCAGCGTTATGACCAGAAGAATTTTGTGAGAGTGCTTTGCGGCGACCATGCTCCATGCCATAGCTAGAATGCTGGGAGAGTGCTTGCTGTTGCCATGCTCCACGCCATAGCTAGAATGCTGCCAGAGTGCTTTCGCTGATGCCATGCTAACGCCATAGCTAGAATGCTGCCAGAGTACTTGCCGATGCCATGCCAATGCCATAGCCAAGATGCTACCCGCGTCTTTGCTACCAGACTGATTGCTGCTCTCATGCCCACGCCTTGGCAATAACTAAAATACTGTCAAAGTACTTCCAAATGCCATTCCAACGCTATAGCTAGAGTACTACCAGAGGGTTTGTTGCTGCCATGCCAACGCCATAGCCAGAACGCTACCAGAGTGCTTGGTACCAAAGGGCTTGCTACCGGATTGATTGCTGCGGGCTTGCCTGCGTCTCGGCAATATCCAGACTGCTGTCATGCCAACGCCATAGCCAGAATGCTACCCGAGTGTTTGCTACCGAAGGGCTTGCGACCAGACTGATTGTTGCCGCCATGCCCGCGCTATGGCACCCAGACTCTCTTCATGCCTGCGCCATAACACGTTGTTGTTGTGCCCATGCGATGGCACGCTGCTGCGATGCACTCGACATTTCCACTTCAGATGATCTGTGTGAAGGACATGGCAGCATCAGATTGAATGCACCATACAAATGTGAAAAGTGCAAGCACTTACAAAGCATCGAAATACGCATGAAGACAAGCAAAGATCAGACAATGAAAGCCGAGAAGATTTGTTCCTCCTGCCACAATGACAGCAACGACAGTAGCAATCACGCCATGACTATGCTGCTACCATGCGTGCGCCATGGCACAATACTGCAGTGTCCGCGCTATGGATGTGAGTGCTGCTAGTGCTACATTTGTTTACTGCTGCCATGCCCGCCATTGATGGCTTGCCCGATTACACGTTAAAGATGGCTTGCCCCATTACATCTGAAAGATAGTTTGCTCGATTACATGTGAAAGATGGCTTATCTATGACACCATACGTGCATCTCTCAAGAATTTTTTGTACCGCTCCAAAACGTGAGTGTAAGTTTTGAATATAGCATATGTGTTTTGGTCGATTTTATGAATATGTGACGGACACCTTGACACCACCTAAGATTCCAGAAGGAGTAGATGCTTGTGCCTGTGGCGCGGAAGATGAGTGAGGCATCTTGCGTCGATCACAATCGTGTTTCTGCTACGATCACTAACTTAGCTGATATCAGCAAGAAAAAAAAAATACTTGGATGGTGGCAAATCTGATCCTTTTTCGGCTCTTCGTCCTTTCTGAGTACCCATAATTTCCTACCCAATATAGAAAACATAATCGTTTTCTTCCCTCCCTGATGGGGGCGTATCTTTTGCTTGAATGGAAAAAGAAGGAACCCATCGACTGCCAGCTGCAGTGATCACCCCCTGCAACTTTCGACTGGAACGTCGATGGCATCAACTCTAATGTCAAATTAACACAACTCGATCGTGTTGTGACTATCATCATCATCATCATCACCACCATTCAGCATCACCATTATTCAGCATCACCATCCCTAGTATCAGTAGTACCTGGAGCAGAAGAAGAGCAAGATTCGCGAAAAACAGGGGCTAACTGTCTTGCATACACGCTTCATAGATCGTCCATTACAAATCCTCGCACACATGTCTCAAAGAACGGGCACACATGTCTCAGAGAACACGCACATTCACCGATGCATCATCATCATCATCATCATCACCATCCCTCACATCAGTAGTATCTGGAGCAGAAGAAGAGGAATAATAGTGAAAAACATGGGCCAACTGTCTTGCATACACGCTTCATAGATCGTCTATTACAAATTCACGCACACATGTCTCAAAGAGCGGGCACACATGTCTCAGACAACCCACACATTCGCCAATGCATCATCATCATCATCATCATCACCATTCAGCATCACCGAGCCATCGCTGACATCAGTAGTACCTGGAGCAGAAGAAGAGGAAGAATAGTGAAAAACAAGGGCCAACTGTCTTGCATACACGCTTCATAGATCGTCCATTACAAATCCGCGCACATATGTCTCAAAGAACGGACACACATGTCTCAAAGAACGCGCACATTCGCTAATCTGCTCAGGTGTGGTTATTGCATTCAACTGCTTCAACCCTAGACCACTCAATACACACACATATACCTACGGATATGTATAGAAAGACAAATAATCTTGAATAACCAAGATACACTACAAATAAAGAGAGAGAGAGAGAAAGAAAGAAAACCAGAGAGAGAAAGAGAAAGAGAGAGAGAGAGAGAGAGAGAAAGAGAGAGAAAGAAAGAGACAAAGAGAGAGAGAAAGATAGAGACACGTTTCGCCTCCTTTCACACACTTATGTGATGTACTGCCTCTTCTGACAAGTGGATTGGACCAACGGACCTAGCTCAATTAGTAAACCATGAACTATTGATATACCGATCCCGATTCAAATCCATTTACCGATCCCGATTCAAATCCATATACCGATCCTGGTTCAAATCCAAACGGAATCAGATGAAGAGAACAAGTGGATTGGAGGAGGCTCTTCCCCCCATGGAAATTGACAACCGCTATATCTAGCATCTCTCGCTTCTTAACGCATACTAACCGCAGCAGGACTTTTTTTTTTTTTTTTTTTTTTTT
>BFEA01000297.1:1465463-1491814 GCA_003427395.1 Chara braunii
AAGGGGGAGAAGGACAGGGACTGAGAGAGAGAGAGAAAGAGAGAGAGAGCAGGCACACGCAGAGGGAGAAGGACAGGGACTGAGAGAGAGAGAGAGCAGGCACAAGCAGAGAGAGAAGGACAAGGACTGATAGAGGGATGGAGAGAGAGTCACAGTTTTGCTAGTTTTTTTTTATTTATTTATTTATTATTCTTATTTATTTCTTTAATCTTATTTAAATATTTAGTACTCTATCGTACTCTCCCTGATTGCTGAAGAGCGCTGTGCGACGACGGGGCCAGACGGATCCTGAACTCGATAGGCCCTTTCACCCTGCTGGTCGTCGAGGACCTCGGAGCGGGCGCGGYGAAGTGACAGGCGCCGTAGCCCATGGCTTCAGCGAACGGTAGGTAGCCCCTCCCCGGGTTTCCTCACACCGGTCCAACACTGTGAGTCGCATAAAAAGAATGGAGAGTCTTGCTAACATCACTGACGATGTATACTTCGTTGATCTTGCGTCTGGTGTGACCTATGATGAAGAGTACATAACTTATGTCATTCGTGAGATCCACAATGCGACTGACTGTTTGCATCCAAAGCAGGGAGGACTCGAGTTACCGAACTTTTGAACATTCGGACGCTACGACCATAATTGATCTTGTGTGTGTGGATGATTTATATATGTCGAAGTTGTAGGACTATTTCAAGCTCGAGCTTCCGATTGGGGAATTTCAAAGTTACAATAGTCATAAAGCTGCTTGGGGCTGTGGAGAAAAAACTGCAGGCTCTTCAGACTGTAAGTTAAGTTGGATGATGCTTCCAATAAAATTGTTTAGTTTTGGTTGTCTTAGCTCGTGTTCTGGATAGGGTGGTGTCGTGGATAGGGTGAAGAGACCTGAAAGTTGGACTTTTGAAGTGTTTTGAATGATGTTTGCTATAGGACACTGAACCTGGTTTCTAGCATGTGCAACTTGCCACAAACAAATTGAAGCAATTGAAGTGCAAAGAAAAAAAAAACGTATTCCGGGATGTGATGTAAAGAACCCCGACCTTTAAGTTATCTTGCAAATAATGAAATTTGAACTTTGAGGGGAAAAATAAAATAAAAAATGATGCATTGCACATCAATCATTGCACAAAAAGGCATCCCAAAGGTTCAAATAAAGTGCCCCCCCCCCCCCCCCCCCCCCCCCCCCCTCTCTTTCTCTTACTTACCTCAGCCGTGTAAAGAATTTACTTAGACAATTTTAACCAAACTGCCTCAGCCCATTCAAACTCCCGCCAAATCAATGTATGCCGCTGACAGAAAACCGGGCCTACACCTAACTCCCGAGCGAAACACCTGTCTACGGTGATTCGAATAAAACATTTATGTACTCTATTCAAATAGAACACTCGTTTGTTCGAATAGAACACACATGCGTACTATTCGAATAAAACATACATGCATAATATTTGAACATGCGTACTATTTGGATTTCAGGGGGCAACTCTGAGAATTCAACTTTTCTAGGGAAAGTTGAATAATACATAAGTGTGTTTTGTTCGGGGAAGAATGTAGTTGCATTACTCGTCATCCGCCACAATTCGTGGCGGATGTATGGAGAGTAAAACAAACTGGAATCGTGTCGAACTAACGGCCTGGTTGCACACCACTGTATTTCTTCCACATAAAAGTTAAAAACATTGTCTTCATAATCTTCACTCATCAAATCGTGGAGTCGCTAAGAAATAGTTTTGGGGTCTGGTTGCACTACTCTCCATACGCTAAGTTTGACGAGTAGGCGCCTGGTTGCACTTACTTGCCAAACTTCGCGAATTAAAAATATGTCAGACTGCTCGCTACACCGTCGACACAAGTTGTGGTGAGTGTTTTCGGTTTCCCCCCCTGTGCACGACGGTTGGTGGAGGGTGGTCTTGCGACCTCCCCACTCCACAAAACAACTTTCTGGAGAGTGCACAACTTCACGAGTCGAGCCCAGACAAACAATTTTTAAAATTTTTATGTAGAAAAAATATTGTGAGGAGTAAGTTCAACCGGGCCTCCAGTTCGACATGATTCTCATTTTTTAACTCTCCACCCGCCACAAATTGTGGCGTTGGCGGATGGCGAGGAGTGCAGCTGGGCCCTTGTGGACAATGTGGAGCACTCACGAGGATGACCTTCCACAAAATGGCAGTAGAGTAAAGAGTCGGGAACTCGCCACACTCTGTGGCGGATTGAAAAAGGAAACTCGGCAAGAGTTCTGACAGGGTTCCTCGCACAAAGTTTGGGGAGTAAGGGCTAGATCCTACCGGCAAAGAGGATTGAAATAAGTGTATGAATCATAACATGTTCCACGCAGAGATGCAAAAAAGCAGATCAATTACAGTTTTTTGCACCTCTCTACAAACACGTCAAGATTCAGACAGTTATTCCACTCGTTTTTGCTAGTGGGATCTCGCCCTAAGTGCAACCAGACGCCTAGTACCCGCCAAACTTGGTGCATGGAGAGTAGAGCAACCAGTCCCTAAGTTAGAAAGTAGAAAGATATACCCGACATATTCTATTTTTTTTAGAATTGTGCGAGTGGTGCAACCAGACCCTTGGCCCAGTTTTCTGGAACCGCCTGCCATGGGCCCAATTTTTTGGGACCCCCTGTGATGGTCTACGAGGCCACGGTTGCATATGCTATCCGCCACAGGGAAAACCTGGATCAGGCACATACCCAACAGACCTGAGAACACGTCCCTACTGGCAGGAATCGAAACAAATTCTTTTTTTTATATATATATAAAGCCCAGACTGTTGTAGAGGCCAATGACCAAACACTGTGATTGCTGGCAGTGGACAGCTAATGGTTATCCTGACAGGGTGCGGCCACCTCCCAACCCATCCTCACGTCAACGCTCCTAGCGCACCCCTTATCCCTACTAACCTACCTCTGTATGGCCAACACGCATTCTAATTATATAAAAGTTGTTTTCATACTAGAGTGTTGACGGGGGTGGCGGGGGGATACTATGGTAACCCCTCACCATTCGGCCACATTAAGAATACTCTGCTTAGGTGGTCGTCTGTAGACAATGGACCACACGATACCGCTTGAGTTGTATAAATGTGTGTGTTGAGGTCCAAGTGGCATAAGCTTAATAAAGTAATATTTTAGCACTTCTCTATGAGGCCACAATATTATAAGGCACATTTTAAACCTTTCAGTTGGACCAACTTGATAAAGTAGTATTTTAACACTTCTCTATGAGGCCACAATATTACAAGGTACATTCTAAACTTTCCAGTTGGACCAAGTTTTTTGTGTGGCAAGTACTTCTCAAACAAGGTTCATCAATTAAAAAGGAGGATAAGGTAATTTCAGTACCATACCTCCATTTGTATGGTATATAAGGTTCGGGGGAAACATCTTCTGAGGCGACTCTTATGATTTTTTAACCGGCACTGTCAGGGGCCTTCTAATTGAAAAATCAAGAATGTACCTTAGTCAATGACCCTGCTTGTGCCCACAGTATTGGAAGGCACATTCTGAACTTTCAATTGGACCATGTTTTTGGTGCGAAGGTCATAATGAGGCTTTTCTTCAAATTAGTTTGAAAAAATATTGTACTTAATTTTTATATAATTGTTGTAACTTTTTTTTTTTTTTTACTTAGTTTTCATACATTTGTTATAATTTTTTTATTTTTATTTTTTACGTCGCAGTCACTCTTTTGCTGATAGTTTTTCCTACAAATTTATTATTTTTGTTTAGTTTAGGATTAATTTGGATGTACATTTTATGTTCAAAAATTATTTTGAAGATGGTCCACTCGAATTGTATTGTTAAACCACCAGTATTTCACCTACATATCGGTCGTAGGCAAAAATAGAGTAGAAATACATCTAGTCGGATGAATTTGGGCACTTCTGCAGTGACCCGTCCGTTCATGATTGTCACGGTCAATATACCGCCGCATTAAGTAGACCATCCATACGTGGTAATTATTGGTTACTCAACGTTGTGGGTATTCTGTTAAGTTTACTTGTTTTACAATTGTTATATGATTTTCATTATTCAACAATAGATTGTTTGACTATAAAAGTAAGAAGTCTAGTTGTTACTCTTACATGTTGTATTCATTATTGTGTAACTTTTAAATTGAGATCCACAAACTCTCAATGAACTATTTTCTTATTTTTTACCACATTTATACTTTATTACCTTAAATTTATTATTGCATTTCATGTCAATCAAAAACCCCTCCTCAATTAAGCAAAATTAGTTTATCTTGGATTTATTTCACACCTTTAAGTTGGTCGCTGATCTCATTGGTTATCTTACACTCACCACATTTTACGTTCTATTAAAAATTTATTCTGTAGGTTTTCGTTTAACTTAACACAATCAGTAATAATCCTCGTATATCAAGCGACCTACTGTTTTCACCCGAAAATAACGTCCGAGCGTTGTATACAAATATAACGCTCGACGGGCGTTATATCTTCTTAAAACACCTACGCGTTTGAAGATGCGTTTTATTCATAAGAAAAAAAAAAGAAAAAAAAAATTAGGTTAAGTTAAATATAACGCCTGTACATTATTTTCAGGTGAAGATAATAACACAGTTTCTACACCCATGAACTGTTGAAACACAAACCAAAATTTGAGTTCATATGCAACTAAATGAATAAGAAGACAAAACACAAAAACAAAAGAAAAATCATTGTATTCCTTTTTTTATATTCGGAAGAAAAAACGGAGAATGATCCATTTATTAAAATTATTTCGGACTAAGATTCAATTTTGTTATTTTTTGTTTTATTTTTTTAATAAAAAAAAATCATTTTGCAAAGCAAATTGACAATTCACCTCATATTTGAATTTGATATTCATAAATAAAGGTTTGCTTCAAATTTTATACCATCAAAGTTGTGATTGCAACTTTCTAGGTCCATCTCTCCTACACATGTGCAAAAATTGAGAGCAAATAGGGTTCAATGGTACATTTCACTCTACCAAGTTTGATAACAATGCATCCCTACAATATTCATGGGTTCCAATACATTCCAACTATCGTTAGTACGTTATGGTAATGGGTGAAAAAATTTATTAATTATCGTTATTTGGCTCAAGTGATAAATTTAAATTAGTGTCAGAGGAGGTTAGAGGGTGTCATTTACCATAAATAATAAATATATATATTCAAACTCTTGTTCGAAATTTAAAAAAAAAGTTTCTTCGAATTATCTTATCGTATATTATTGTTCAAAGTATGCTAAGAAAAACGATGTTACTTTACAAAGATGTTAAATTTCAAAAACGTTGAATCTCAGAGATTAAATTATTGAATCACAAATTTTCGAAACAGATTGACTTGATATTGTAATCAAAACAAAAACTCAGAGAATGGTATAGTTAATTTTTTATTTAAATTCAAAATGACCCCGGTAATCTATGGTGTAAACGATGAGTGTTCGTCCTTGGTCTACGCCCGATAGTTTTTGGGGGTCATTCAATAAGGAACCTAATTAACTCGTTAAACACTTCTGTTATTCAAAAAAATAAAAAAAATTGCAAGCAAGTAGACATTCACCTTATCTTTAAATTTTATATTTACAAATAAAGGTTGCCTTCAAATTTCATACCATCTATGATGTGATTACAACTTTCTAAGTCCGACTCTTTTACACATATGCAAATTGAGACCAAATAGGATTCAGTGGTACATTTCACTCTACCAAGTTGGATAACAATGCACCCCTACAATATTCGGGGGTCCGAAGACAATCCAAGTATCGTTAGTAAGTTATGGTAATGGGTGGAAAAATCTATTAATTATCGTTATTTGAGTCATGTGATAAATTTAGATTAGTGTCAAAGAGAGTTAGAGAGTGTCGTTCAAGTTTGCCATAAGTAATCAATATATACATATAAACTTTAACCACCTGTACTTTCAAGATACTTTTCTCCGGGGTCAGAAACGCACTCCGCGCGCGCAAAGAAAAACAATGCGACCCTTCTTTTGGTTGGCCCCACCCACTATTTTGCCCCAAAGATTGAACCTCGAAAGTTGTGTCAGTATACAAGATACATATTTTATTTCATGCCGGGAGAACATGTAGGTGGTTTAAGCATATAAATTTACTTATCATGGTCAATTATTGAAAGACCCCCTCTTGAGCTATGTTGCATGATGTATATGCATATGATTTTAAAGATACATCAGACATCCTCACGATCGTTGTTTTAAAGAAACGCAAATGAAATAATTTTATGTACCAATGGTCGATAAAATCACATTATTAATAGCAAGTTGGATTCAAACTTCCTCGTGGTAATTAGGGAGCCACATAGTTATCAACCTTACTCATAATACCATAATGATCTCTTCTTTCCATCTCCACTTTACATTAGGTGTACTATTGGGGGGTTTTTATGTGAGGCGCAACAACTGTACTTTTGTTTGGGAGCGTCGATTAACCTTCATGTCAATAATCATGGAGAAAAGGTGTAACAAGCCTGCCAATGATCTTATACTTTCATGAAAAACCCTGATTAATAATGTTAGATTGTCTGCAAATAAAGGAGTAATCGGGATAAACTACCATTTTATTGAAAATTACACTTTTTGACAAAATTAACGCTCCAAATTTTTGTTATTTTTCATATGATTGGTCTTATGATGCCTACTCCTAGTCCACAAACTTAAAGCCGCAAAGAAAGATAAAAAGAAATAAATAAAAAAATCGTTTGCAACCAGAGTCACCAGCCCGTACGTACGGAGGTCCCTGGTCGGACCTCTTCGGGTCCTGTTCAAGGTTCAAACCCGAAGGCGTGCGGCCCCCGCCAAAAAAAATTTGGGGGGCCTAAAAAAATTATTTTTTTCTTAATTGCTTTTTTTTTTTTCCCTATATTGTGAGGTACATGCTTATAAATTTTGAAGTAATTTTGGTAATCCAAAAAAAAATTAAAAATCGCCAAATATGGCGGTATCAAAATGAGCTCGCCCACTCACTATTTTGTTTTTTTTTACTTTTTACTTTTTGTTTTCACTTTATTGCGGGACCTAACAAGTTTTATTATTTTTTGAAACTTTTTTAGTGAGTTTTATATTATGTTAGGTACACATCTGTAAAATTTCAGGGCATTTGGATGTGCAAAACAATAATGAAAAATCGCCAAAGATGGTGATGTTGAAAACGTGCTCGCTCACTCACTAATTTTAGTTTTTTATTTTTATTTTTTATTATTACTAGGCTACCAGCCGGGTCGCGAGGGTTACCTTATTTTTCTGAACGGCCCGGCCGTGCAAGGACCAGGGAAGGTCCTGGCAAAAAAAAAAACACTATGTTGTGCATAAAAATAAACTGAATAAGTTTTGCCGTAGAGTCACATCGAAATTCTTTACCATATTTAAAATAAAAAATAAAGTTAAAAAATAATTTCTTCTTTTTTTTTCTTTTTTTGTCCAGTCGGGCAAGTGGCCCCGGGGCATTCTAGTAACCTAGAATTATTAGTATTATCTTCTGAATTTAATTTTTATTTCCAATTTGGTAAGGAATTTTGATGTAATGCTCAGTCATATGTTGTTTAGCTTATTTTTCTTCATAACTTCCAATTGTTTTTTTTTTGTTTTTTTTTTTTCCGTTGTCGGCCTGAATGGCCGAACGTATCCCAAAGGGATCCCGTACGTTCGGGCGTTCGAGCTCGGGCATTCGAACCGTCTGGAACGACCGGTTACCCTGTTTTGAACTATAAATACTCTTGTCATAAACCGAATGGAGAAAATAACTTTTTACAAAATGAAAATTATACAATGTTCCGAGATTATAGTAGATTCAAATTCTTTCAATATTCGGTTTGCCTCTGATTATTGTTCTTAGAGACTTCGTTACTAAAACAAACAATAGCGGGGCTATGAAATCCCCCTATCTGATCGACTTTTGTAAAAGTAGAGATGTTCTTCACATTTTGTGAGTCTTTTAACACGTATCTTCTGTTGAATTTCTGTGGAATTTATCGATCATTCATAATACCTTCAAATGTCAGCAATTATTCATAAATATCCTTGTTATTCTTAGCCAAAATTGAGTAATGACCAATGAATCTCAAATTGTTTTGTATATTTTCACAAGGGATACTTGATACGGTTCCCAACACGTGTTGCTCCATATAAATAGATTCGAGCATTTTCGAGGCCGGGGAAACCCATTTATCGTAATGCTAGTGGAATCCGACCGATACAAGGTCCTAGTTTATACTCTGAAATTGAACGAAATTAATTTGGCTCGAAAGCATATCATGAACACTCATTCTACTTATATGCCTTTCAAAGTCTATAAATAGTATAACAATCTTATTGTTCTTTTGTCTCCAAATGCAGTCAGATAAACAAAATACAATAATTACGAATTGTTTAGGAACAGTAAGTTCCACCATTTTTTTTATTTTTTATTTTTAAAACGAAATCAATTGGCTAATATATTGAGAGTGTGATTAGACCTTGGCTTATACCCCCCCCAAAAGAATCCTCATGTTGTATTGCCTACCTATGTAGACATAACTCTTGCTTATAACTATTTCAAAATTTATAACAAGCCATTCAGGAAAAATGTCTTATTTTGAATTTTTTCATCATTCATTCCACAAAAGTTCACCTCTAGTTCCTTGATAATGATTGAACCCATCAAAATTCTTTTTTTTTGTATGCGATAGGAGGAACTTACGATTTTATGCAAATTATTATTTTCCATTATTGGGGCTTCATCTCAAACTATTGCATTATTTTTTATGTAAAATAATATTCGATAATGTTCGGCAGTGCAATTGACTATCCAGAAGGTATCATTTACCAGACGTTGATGAACATTGAAATGAAACTTTAGTGAAAGGATTGAATATTTTGGCCTTGTTGATTAAGGTGTTTGTCATAGTCTCTTTTGTAGAGCTCTTATGTTTTTTAACTTGGATCCTCAATGCCTCAGATTGATGATGTAATTATTCATGAAGTTTGTCCCACATTCCCTTGTGATTAAAAAAACTAGAAGGACTGATAAGTTGTATATCCACTATTGTTAAAACCTTGAAAGATTGTGGCTTATAAAATTCATTGCATTCATTCATTTCCAATCTCATACATGTGTAGACGCGTCTTGTCGAATATTACAGTATATAGGTGTTACACACGTGGTGTTCTGACATGAACTGCCCCAACATTGCCTCATATAGGGCCAGTTCCTTATCTTCTTCGTGTTATTTCTAAAGTTTTTTTGTCCAAAAAGTTATTTGGTGTTATGCTGAAGTGACATACTATGATTAGAAGAATATCAAACTATAGTAGTGCATGTAAGCCATTCAAAAACAACACCTCTTCTTCAACTAGAACAACTTTAAGAAATGCATATTTACCTTCCTTCTTATCACAATTTGAATAATGGGTACCGATCTTAACGAGGGAGACAGCCATATGACTACTCCCATCAAGGATGAGCTTTTACCCAGTGTGAAAAACGAGGCATAGAACCAAATATGTTGTTCGCTTGTGGTATAGATAAGAGAATGCGTTAGGTGAGTTTTTGGTATGCAAACAAGATTTTGACAACTAGAGCTATTGCTTAATACTATCCACGATGCATGCCTCTACACTCTAATGTTATGACTAGCCTATTAACATTTTCTTCCTTTTCTTTATTAAGAAGGGCGCCAACCTTAAACCACCTGTACACGACCTCAACCTTGCTGGAAAAAAAACTCATGGCCTACGCAAACTTCAGAGGCTCAACCTACCGCCAACCAAAAAAGAAAAAGAATGCAATGTCGGTGGTTCAAAAAACCTTTGCGCCCACTAAGGGGCCTGCAAGCCCTGATGTACTGGTGGTTTAATATATTGTATTCAAACTAACCGCCCCATGTAACTTCAGAGTTATTTACTGATCTATAATGATTGAGATTGAAATCGAGGACTATATTTCAACACCATGTGGGTGTATCACCCGCTGTAGGCCTACTGGTCCATTAAGTTGATAGGTACAAATTTTATAAAAAGGTATGGTTGGATACTTTATTCACCCAACCAGGAGGAGGCCTAAGGAGTGAATCAATATTGGGGGGAGGGGACAAGAATGAGAGCAGTAAGATGGGGGAGAGGGAGCGAAAGAAGGGTAGAGAGACAAAAGCAACAGATGACAGACTGACGAAAAAAATAAAAATAGGAAGCTTCATTTGGAATGGGGGAGTTATCGCTAAGCGACCTTATGCAAGGGGAACATGTGACAATTCATCGTCACTTCCCGTTATTGTTGAGTCCCTAACAGGGTTTATTGTTGGCTCTTGGCTACCTTCCTAAGGTGAGCTTGAAAAGGGAGCAAGGGTCATCCATAATTGTTGAGTCCCTAACAACGCCTGATCGAAGGACTGGAACTAAGATACAGTTTAAGCGTCATTACGAAGGGTTTGGCTATGGACAGTTTCAATAGTTCTTCTCCGAAAAATAACCCCAGATTCTTTCTTGTCCGAGTCTTACTTTCACTGGTTAGAAATATAAATGTGGCAAAAGTAATTTTGTTTAGGAGCTCGTGCAAGTTGGGGGAAGGTAACTCCTTTTACCTCCCGATACCCATAATTTTGAAATGCATTCCCCTATGTAATCCATCTATTGCAAATGAGTTGGTTGCCTTTTCTTTCTTCTGATGTAATTCATAAGAAGGTTGATGCTCCGTATCTATGTGTTGACGTAAAGTTGGTCATTTTCAATTTTAGTTTCAAACCCAACACCATTGTTGTGAGGAAGAATGTCTGTTCACGGGAGCACCAGAAGACCAGTGGGCAAGGAAGGAAAGCACTCCTGCATTTCAGGTGATGGGTACAAGTCCTTGAACTTTCCTCATGGTTTGGGATGGTCAGTGCCTGACTGCACACTCGAGGTCCCTTTCTTTTGGTTGACCAAACCCTGACCGCCTTCATTCAACAAATAAAATCATGGGAAAGCTACAGGGGGAGAAAGGGTTATAGTAAAAGATGGGCCATGGGTTGAGAATCCCATAAGATGTAATGGGTGCCCCATCTCTTAAATGGAGGGAGAATCCGCCACTAACTCTGTACCCCTTCCCGTCAAGTTGAGGGGGTTTGTATTCCCTCCCCCCCCCCCCCCCTTAAGGAGAGAAGGGTTGCGCCACGCTCTGCTGCAGTAAAATAAAGAGGCAACGTTGGAGAGGTCGAGCAAGCTAGCTTGCCCATAAAAATGAATTTAATATCATTGTGGCCCGATGAACCATTGTGTCGGCGCAAATACCCTTTCAAGGGTATTTGCCCATGTTTATGCAACTCGCATAAACTGCATCAGTAATGGTGTTTGAGGCAGTCACATAATTATTTTAGCACAGCCCGCGACCGTCTCTCAGAAGTTGAACGATGGGCACACGCACGGTTAGCTTAAAGAGTGTGTGAGCGTGCACTTTGGGGGCATGCATTGATTTAACCAGGCGTCTTGTAATTATTTTTGCGAATTGATAGTGTAGTTAATGACCTCGCATAACAATGTGAGTTAGAGAGGGATCAAAAATTTGTTTAGCATGAACGTGCATGAGCAGAAACCGGTATTGGCATATCCGGCGTCGATGTTAACTATAGGAACCATGATCCGAGGTGGTTTCCAATGAATTCCAATGACTTACCTAAGGTGGAGTTTGAGCCTCATAGCGTGAAATTCGTCGGATCCTTGTTTGGTGGTGGAAGCCCTTATGATGTTGATAGGGCGTGTGTAGACGGAGTTCGACATAATCGAAAAGCCGGAGTTTTCGCCGGACGAAGTAATAGAGGCGTGGTCTTGAAAATATTATCATCTTGCGAAGGCAAAAATTGACTACAGTGTGGCCTGTCACGTGGTAAGTGGTATATAAGGAGGAAGTGTATGCAAACCGTGCCTTCGACACAGTAGATACGAAAGTGTGGCGGCTCCGGATTCGGCCAACAAGCCAAGGCATGACCTTTATGCATTTTCTCAGCCCCAGTTATGGTACAATTACTCTGAATATACAAATATGTGCTTACTAAGTCCAGCCGTGGGCCTAGCACTATAGGTTACATTGTTGGACATTCAAGCTGCAAATATGCGGATAAAAATTTGTCAACGATAAAGGAGTTGTGGAGCGTGGTTGAAGGAAGCTGAGGGGTTAAATCTTATGGACTATCCCTTTTGGTTTTGTCATCGGTACCTCGCCTGGGCCCGACGAGCGAGATCGAGAGGACCATTCAAGTCTGAAAATCCTGAATGGTCCTAAAGTGGTGAAAACTCCGAAGACCCTGAAAACCACCTCTTTCGGCAGGCTGCATCCAGAAGTGGTGAAGGGTGGTTTTCATTGTCTTCGGACCTTTCACCACTTCAGGACCATTCAAGATTTTCAGACTGCTCAAAACTCTCACTTGACCACTTCAGGATGCAGCCTGCCTAAACAGGTGGTTTTCACGGTCCTCGGACCTTTCACCACTTCAGGACCATTCAGGATTTTCAGACTGCCAAAAACTCTCACTTCAGAATCTTCATTCATGAATTTTCAGCTATCCGATAACCGCTTATGTATTATTGTAATCCTGATGCTCCATTGGGTGATCGTCATCAAGGTCCCATCGTTTCTGCTCGAAATTATGTTGCTACACGTGTTCTCCTTCAACGTCTGCCGCTGCTCATGGTGATTGTTGGTCGTGGTCAGAACGTTCTCAATTGTCCTCGTGAATGTGGTGCTAGAACACAACTATAATACATGAATCGGCCTAAGGTATAGACCATAAGCGTCAAGGGTTAATAGAGGTGAGGTAAAGGAGAAGAGGTAAGGGAAGGAGGACGAACCCAATGGGCGAAGAAAAACGAAGAAGAGAAGGAAAAACTGAAAGAGGAGAGAAGTGTGAGGTAAAGGAAGGCTTGCTTGACCGCTTCTTAGTGGATTCAAACGGTGTAAAAGCCGATTTTGAAACTCTAAGTGCAGGGGCGGAAGGTTGGGGGACGAAAAGAAGAAATCAACTTGATCTGTACGCTAGTTTGGCCACATGCATGACAAATGACGCGACAGGGATAAGTAGCATATTGGCGGTGTATCTTTTCGTATTCTAGCGGAGGTTTCATTCTCCTTTTGCACTTCAGATTGAGTTAGTATCGTACAGACTGGGACGATTGTTCAACTTACGATTGATGTTGTTCCTACCAAAACTTTCGCCCTTTCAGCTCGACCCAAGTCATTGTAGGGTATCTCATACCAAACGCCCATCGCCGGTCTGCTGTGATTTTATACAATGAGCTGTTGCAACACTTCGCTTGCTGGGTGTCAAACATACTCCGTTGTTGCTACTACTAATTTCTGAGCGGAGTGCCATGAGGGGAAGGATGTTGCTATTGATGAAAACATGTTGTTGTTTTGCAATCCTGTATCAGACTGCTATTGTTGTTGCTACATATAACATAAAAGTTACTTCATTTCATTCACAACTTTCTTTATTCCCCAAGCAGAGTGGGAAGAGGGGGAAGGGGCAATTTCATGCATTCACGCATTTACAACTTCCGTTCACTCACATTTTTCACTATCATCAAAACAGGGGGATTGAAAGAGGGGGGGAGGGATGACAATTTCATGCCTTCACCAATTTTACCACCTTTGTTTGTTCATGATTTTCAACATTGTCCAATGTGTTCGGTAAGTAAGGGGGGACGACACAAAATTGTCCCTCCTCCCCAACCCTCCCCTCCTTCCCCTGCTTGAACGATAATGAAAGTTGCAAACGAACCGAAGTGCTAATATTTGTGAAGGTCTGAAATCTCCCCTTCCTCCCCTTCTCACTCTGCTTGGGGGATAATGAAAGTTATGAATAAACTAAAGTGGTAAAACTAGTGAAGCCCCCCCCTCCCCTTTTGCCTCGGCGATAGTGAAAGTTGTAAATGAACCGAAGTGGTGAAATGAGTGAACGCATAAAATCATCCCCTCCCCTTTTACTTCGACAATGGTGAGAGTTGTGAATGAACTAAAGTAGTAAAATTTGTGAAGATTTGAAATTGTCCTTCCCCCCCTTTTCCCGCCTCTCGCCACCCTACTTCGAGGATAGTGAAAGTTGTGAATGAACCGAAGTGATGAATGTAGTGAAGGCATGAAATCGTCTTCCCCTCGTACGGATGATTAAAAAAAAAATGAACAAACTGAAGTGGTAAAACTAGTGAACTTCTGATATCACCCTCGCTCTCTTCTTGGACGATGGTAAACGTTGCGAACGAACTGAAGTGGTGAAATTTGTGAAGACCTAAAAGAGCGCCTTCCCTCCCCCCCCCCCTCCCCCCTTTCTAGGAGGATGGTGAAAGTTGTGAATGAATTGAAGTGGTGAATTTAGTGGAGACATGAAATCACTCACTGGTGCCTGCGTGGACGATAGTGAAAGTTGTGAACGTACTGAAGTGGTGAAATTAGTGAAGACCTAAAATCATCCCATCCCTCTCCACTACTAAGACGATAGCGAAAGTTCTGAACGAACAAAAGTGGTGTAATTAATGGAGGCCTGAAATCCCCCCGCCTAACCTCCCCACTTACTATACAATAATGAAAGGTGTGAACAAACCTAAGTGGTGAAATTAGTGAAGGCATAAAATCATTTATTTCCTCGCTTAATAAACGATAGTGAAAATTGTGAACGAACTGAAGTGGTGAAACTAGTGAAGGTATAAAACCGTCGTTCCCCCTCTCAATTAGATTATAGTGAAAGTTGTGAACGAACTCAAGTGGTGAAAATAGCGAACGCATAAAATTGCCCCACCTTTCCCTTGACTTGAACGATAGTGAAAGATATGAACGAACTGAAGTGTTCAAAATAGTGAAGGTATGAAATTACGCCTTCCTCCCAATTAGATAATAATAAAAATATGAGAATGAACTGAAGTTGTGAAAGCAGTGAAGGTATGAAATCATTCTCCCCCTCTCCCCCATCACCACTTAGACAATAGTAAAAGTTGTGAACGAACTGAAGTGGTGAAATTAATGAAGGTTTGACATCACCTCTCCCCCCCTTGCATAGAGGATAGTGAAAGTTGTGAACGAATCGAAGTGGTGAAACTATTGAAGGCATGAAATCGTTACCCCCCCTCTCACTTAGATGTAGTTAAACTTGTGAACGAACTGGAAAGTAGTGAAGACATTAAATTACTCTTGTTTTTCCTTGGCTTGGATGTTAGTGAAAGATGTGAACGAACTGTAGTGATGAAAATAATAAAGGTCTGAAATTAACCCCCCCCCCCTCCCCCCCCCCAAATAGACAATAGTTAAACATATGAATGAACTGAAGTGGTCAATGTTGTGAAAGTCTGAAATCATCCCTCCCCACCTTCCACTTAGACGACAATAAAAGTTGTGAACGAACTGAAGTGTTGAAATTAGTGAAAGTCTGAAATCACCCCTTCCCCACTTGCATAGACAATAGTGAAAGTTATAAACGAACTGAAGTGGTGAAATTAGTGAAGGCATGAAATCGTCACCCCCCCTCTCAGTTAGATATAGTAGAAGTTGTAAACGAACTGAAGTCATGAAAATAATGAAGATATGAAATTGCCCCTCCTTTCCCTTGGCTTCGACGATAGTGAAAGATATGAACAAATCGAAGTGTTCAAAATAGTGAAGGTATGAATTACCTCCTCCCCCTAATTAGACGATAGTGAAATAAGTGAATGAATTCAAGTGTTGAAAGTAGTGAAGGTTTGTAATCATCCTCCCCCCCCCCACCAACTTTGATGACAGTGAAAGTTGTGAACGAACTGAAGTGGTGAAATTAGTGAAGGTCTTAAATCACCTCTTCCCTGCCTGCATAGATGATAGTGAAAGTTGTGAATAAAGTTGCGTGGTGAAATTAGTGAAGGCATGAAATCGTCACTCCCCTCTAAGTTGGATAATGGTGAAAGTTGTGAACGAACTGGAGTGGTGAAAATAGTGAAGACATGAAATTGCCTTTGCTTTCCCTTGGGTAGAACGATAGTGAAAAATGTGAACTAACTGAAGTGAGAAAAATAGTAAAGACCTAAATTACCCATATCCCCACCAATTATTTAATAATGAAAGATGTGAATGAACTGAAATGGTCGAAGTAGTGAAGGTCTGAAATCATCATCGTCCCTCCCTACTTAAACGATAGTAAAAGTTGTAAACGAAATAAATTATTGAAATTAGTCAAGGTCTGAAACCACTCTTTCCCCCCCCTTTATAGACGATAGTGAAAGCTATGACCGAACTGAAATGGTGAAACTAGTGAAGTCATAAAATTGTTGTTCCCCCTCTCAGTTAGATCATAGTGAAAGTTGTGAACCAACCGAAGTGGTGAAAATAGTGAAGATATGAAATTGTCGTCTGCCCTCTCAGTTAGATGATAGTGAAAGTTGTGAATTAACAAAAGTGGTGAAAGTTGTGAAGACTTGAAATCACTTCCCCGCACACTTATTATTGTGAAATATGTGAACAAACTACCGTGCTGAAATAAATGAAGGCGTGAAATCACCCTTTCTCCTCCTACATAGACGATAGTGTAAAGTTGTGAACAAATTGAAACGATAAAATTAAAAAAATATAAAATTATCGGCCCCCCTCTTTTTTTTTTTTTTTTGGTGGTGGTGGTGGTGGTGGGGGGAGACAATGTTCCAATCTATTCGTGGGGAGCCGCACGTGCTAGGAACTAGGCTCAACGTCTCATTTGAAACATGAAACATGTTTAAGAACATATGCAGAAAAAACTTTGAGATACCGATACTTTTACCCGGCTTTGTCTGAAAATAGGATCATGATCAATTATTGACCTATTCGATGAAGAACCCCACGAGATAAGCTAAAAAAAAAAAAAAGTTAAAAAATCTGAAAAAAAGTGAGAAGTTTCCTTATACGCTACATGAAGGGACTATAGAAACCTATTTTTTCAAGACACCAAGGCCATTATCCGACTTTGACTAATAAAATTCTGGACTATTTAAAAACAAAAATCACCACCACACAGGTTCAACAAATGCTTCAAACCCTCAGAATCCCGAGCAAACCCTTATAAAACTCTCATCGCCTCTCCTCTCAGTTAGATGATTGTGAAAGTTGTGAGCGAACTAAAGTGGTGAAAACAGTGAAGACATGAAATTGCCCCTGTTTTCCCTTGGCTTCGATACTCAAAATTGTGAACGAACTGAAGTGATGAAAACAGTGAAGACATAAAATTGTCCCTCCTTTCTTTTGACTTGGATGATAGTGAGAAATCTGAACAACCTGAAGTGGTGAAAGAAAGTAGTGAAGACCTGAAATTACTCTCTCTTCAACCCCCCACTTAGATGATAGCAAAAAATGTCAACAAAGTGAAGTGGTAAAATTAGTGAAGGCATGAAATTATATCTTCCCCCCTGCATAGACGGTAGTGAAAGTGAACTAATTGAAGTACAAAAATTCATTAAGGTCTGAAATCGTCGCTCCTCCTCTTAGTTAGATGATAGTGACAGTTTGGGACAAGCTAGAGTAACGAAAATAGTGAAGGCATGAAATTGTCCCTCCTCTCCCTTGATTTGGACGATAGTGAAAAATACAAACGAACTGAAGTGGTAAAAATAGTGAAGGTCTGAAATTACCCCTTCCTCCCAATCAGACCATAGTGAAAGATGCGAATGAACTGGAGCAGTGAAAGTAGTATATGTCTGAAATCATCCCCCCGCCTCCCTCCACTTAGACGGTAGTGAAAATTATGAACGAACTGAAGTGATGAAAGTAGTGAGGGCCGAAAATTACTCATTCCCTGCATAGATGATAGTGAAAGTTGTGAACGAACTGAAGTAGTGAAACTAGTGAAGGCCTGAAATCGTCACCCACCCTCTCAGTTAGAAGACAGTGAAAGTGGTGAGCGGACTCAAGTGGTGACAATAGTGAAGACCTGAAGTGGTGAAAATAGTGAAAGAATTAAATTGCCTCTCTTTTTCCTTGGTTTGGATGATAGTAAGAGATGAAAGCGAATTGAAGTGGTGAAAGTAGTGAAGGCATTAAATCCTCCCCCCCCCGCCCGCCCTTTTTCCCTCTGCGTGGATGATAGTGAAAGTTATGAACGAATTGAAGTTGTGAGAGTTGTCTGCGTTTCCCCCTAACTTTGCTATAAAACATCTCAGGAAAAGGTCAACAAGGTAAATCTTCAAGTTTTTCAAAGATGCTAGTGAAAACAATTGTCCAAAGCGATAGATACGAGGACTGCAAGATGAGCACTCTTAGTGCAGTAAAAAAGAAAGGTGTCGTCAACCTTCCCTCAAGTACGCTTGAAACTCATATTATGTGTGTATGAAATCAGAGAGAACGAATGGGGAAAGGCAGTGAGGTAAAGCATGGTTTTGGTTGTGTTTGACCACGTCAACCAAAGACTGAGCATGATTCTCGTTTGAGTAGTTCGGTGCTGTGTCTTATTTATTACTTGTGGGTTGTTTGCTTGATCTTTGGAGGTTCGGCGTACCCTCCTTAAATGATCTAGTTATATGTTCCTTTTTTTTTTTTTTTTTTTAACGGAGGACGGGTTTGACCCTCGTTTGGGTAGTCTAGAATCTCTGTTTTCTTTATCACTATCTAAAGTTGAACCACTCTCGTTTGTGTGGTTCCAATTGTTTTATTATGAGGGAGAAAAAGACAGAGGCGGGACACACTCCTCGTTTGGGGCAGCATAGTTTCGAGCCGTGAACTAATGTAAAACAAAGTAAAAAAAATGATATCATATATACCGAAAGAGGGAGCGAGCGTTAGCGCTCGCACAATGGTGGAGCATGTTAACGTCAACGCACGTGCTGGAGGTGTGGCGCTGACAGCGTGCACTTAGCGGGGGGCTGGTCAGCCATCAGTGGCGAGGCAGTGGTTGTGCGCTGGTGGTTTCAAGCTGAAGGCGGTGAGGCGTTGGTTCCCTAAGAGGAGCGAGACGCTGGTTGCTCGCATACGGCTAGGCGTTGGCTAAGGGCAAACAGCGAGACGCTGACGATTGGCGGATGATGTGATGTGGTGCTGGCTTCGTGTACGTGCCATGTTACTGACAGCTAGTGCGTGGCAATGAGTTGACATGGGGACGTTGTGAGAGGATAGAACGATCTCGCAATAACACTTATCGCATGCGTGATATCTAGTTGATGTGGTGGATGACCCGAGGCATTATGGAAAAAAGAGAATGGTGGTGAAAGTTGTTGTTTGTCAGTTTCGCCTGTGCTTTCCACATCAAGTACTCTATAGCCAATGCTCTTGTAGAGCCTCTAGGGTTCAAACGAATTGGCGAAAGTCAACATTGATGGCAGAAAGTGGAGTCAGCCCCGTGGAACCAAAATGTGAAAAACGCTGGAGCAGCTTGGAGCATCATCATAACAAGATGATCGTCGACGATATTATTATCAAGGGAGTTTTTTTTCAGCCTTGTGTTCTTTTGTTATTCTTTTTCTGTTCAGTTTTTTTCTTCTGAAGCATTGGTTTATCATCGATATTGTTGTTGGTTGCCTTCACACATCAAAGTTGTTCGTCATTCCCGTCACCGACATCGTTTTTTGCCGTTGGTTGCCATTTGCATTTCACTGTTGACGGCGGTCATCATCACCATTTCGCTTCCTTATCTTCTTCATGATCATTATTCAGACGTTTTCGTCAAAATCGTGATCATCGCCATCTTCTATTTTCATTACGGCAATAGTGTATTGTAAATCTTCCACACCCGTGTCATTAGGGCATCACAAGCCAAACGATTCTTACGTACTTCTGAACAATTTTATTTCATCATCATCATCATCATCATCATCTACCAATTTGAATCTTATCATACCATCATCATCTAAGTTTCTTTATCCATTTTTTCATCAGTCTATAGTTATTTCTGTGTTGGTGGTTATATACTTTTCGCCCAAATAGGTTATGGACTAGTTGGTAGATAAGTCGGTCAAAAAGGGAGCGCTACTCTGCAGGGGTAACACAAGGTGAAAGGTGATTGCCCTCCAGGAAGTAGACGCAGATGATGGGAGTTGGCGTGGGTTGGGGTTGGGAGAGATGTATGAGGGCGCATTGTCTCTTGACGGAGGCAGACTAGGTTAGAGTGTTAGTTTTGAGGTACACCTTTTGGTGGGACCGGTTACCTTAAGGCGGAAGGGAATGAGGAGGTTTTCTCTCTCGTTGGGGTTGGTCGTAACTTCAATGCTGATTGTGGGGTTCGGCTCAACGGAGGCAATAAGAGGATAAGAGGAAACGAGGGGAGAAGAGGAAAGTACATGGAGGAAGGGGAGGGGTGGAAAGGAATAATCATTAACATCGTCATCATTATTCATCATTTTTGCGGTCATCTCAGGGTACTCGTCAAATTTCATCATTAGAAAGTTTTTTTTATCGTGATTCTGATATTATCAGATCCTAGATTTCTAGTTGGCATTCGAACTTAGCTAATTTCCTAACTAAGTCTTTTTGTGTAATGGCCAGGTTGAGCTGGCACCGGAACGACAATGGCCGGTGTTGGGCCAGTGCCCCGTAACCTACTTGAGCATACGCTTTAGGCTTTGTATAGAGGTCTGGGATTGTTGAGGGACGAAGGCAATCTACAAACTTGACTAAGCGCTACAATCTTGCAGACGATGGTCGGAGCTCGGGTTGGTAGCGCTGCCCTGTAATCAAGCCAGATTGGGATGTGAGACTTGGAAGAAGCCTGATTGGTGCACAACATAGGCTCAATTGTGATTGGTTGGTTGAAATGGATACAAAGAATTACAGATAGGATAGTATTTGAGTGTTGAGTAAACAATTATTCTGATTAGTCATCATCTAACTCTATTTCATAACCTCAATCATCCACTCATCCTAAATGATCCTCAATCATTCCAAATTATCATCAATTATCACCAATCATCAATATATTTCCATTATAAGGGACGCTGGGCCCGGTTCCCAGCACGTGTCGCTCCTCATAAATAGATTGGAGCAATTATGATTATATATATATATATAGGGTAACCGATGTTCGGGACAGGCCGAATGACCGAACCCGGACGCTCGAACGTATGGGACCCCTTAGGGATGCGTTTCGTCGTTCGGGTCAAACGCAGACAAAAAAAAATAAAAAATAAAAAATCCTAGGCTATTAGTCGGGTCGTCCGGGTCACCCTATTTTCCCAGGTGGCTCGACTGTGCAAGGAATAGGGAAGGTCCAGCCAAAAAAATAAAAAAAACAGAAATCCAAAAAATCCAAAAACCAATTATGTTAGACAAAAAAATAAACTGAACAACATCAAAATTCTTTACCAAATTAAAAATAAAAAATTAAATTAAAAAATAATTTTTCATTTTTTTATTTTTTTACTTTTTTTTGGCCCGACCGGGCAAGTAAACCTAGGCCAAAAAAAAAAACAACAATTCCAAAAAATCTGAAAAAAAACTATGTGATGCAGAACAAAAAAACTAAACAACTTTTGCCTCAGGGTCACACCAAAATTCTTCACCAAATTTGAAATAAAAAATAAAATTTAAAAATAAGTTTTTTATTTTTATTTTTTTTAATTTTTTTGGCCCGGCCGGACAAGTGACCACGGGCCACCCTGGTAACCTAGTGCATAACATAGTTTTTTTCGGGTTTTTTTTTTTTTTTTTTTGGCCAGGACCTTTTTTGGTTTTTGCACGGCCGGGCCGCCCGGGAAAATAGGGTGACCCGGGGGGCCTGGCTGGTAGCCTGGCTATTAATTAAAAAAAAAAAAAAAAAAAAATCAGTGGACGAGCACGTTTTCGATACAATAATTTTTAGAGATTTTTTATTTCTTTTTGAGATAGCCAGATGCCCTGAAAATTTACAGATGTGTACTTCACATAATACAAAACCCTCTGAAAAAGTTTCCAAAAATAATAAAACTGTTAAGACCCTGAACTAAAGTGAAAACAAAAAATGAAAATGAAAAAAACGTGGGCAAACACGTCTTGACCCCGCCATCTTTGGCGATTTTTAGTTCTTACTTGGCTGAGCCAAATGACGTCAAAATGTATAAGCATGTACCTCACGTCTTAGAGAACTTACAAAAAAAAAAAAAAAAAAAACAAATACCTGTAGGCCCCGAAATAACTTTTGGCGGGGGCCGAATGCCTTCGGGTTCGGACCTCGAACGCGACCCTGCGCTGTGCGTATGGAGGTTGGCCCGATGACCTCCGTATGTACAGGCTGGTGATCCTCTGTATATATATAGATTATAATATAATATATATATATATATACATGAGTATACTACATGGCAAACTAGATGTACCCCTCGTTTGGGGCGTTGTAGTCAATAAGTCAAGTGGAATAAAAAACATAAAATTGTTAAATTTAAAGCATAACATTAGTGGTAACTCGAACAGACTGGACGTATCTCTCGTTTGAGGTTCAATCCTATGCCCGTGATAATATGAAAAAACAAAGAGTTAGTATATGATTGATTAATGCATCTGAATATGGATAATGCAGAAACTAGACGTACCCCTTATTTGGGGCGATCCAATCAATTGTTTGAAAGAGATAAATAATTAGTGAACTTACGTGTGGAATGTTGTTATGTTACGGAGACTGGAATATCCCTCGTTTGGGGCGGCCGAATCATACGACATACGTTGCTGTCTAGACAGATTCCACCCCTCGTTTGGGCTACTTTAGTCGTATGCCATATATAATTGTTTGGGCAGGCCAGACGTACAACGTACCCCTCGTTTGGGGTGGTCAAACCATATGCCTTGTATCGTTGCCTAGACGGATACGAGATGTACCTCTCGTTTGAGACAGTCTAGTCATCAGTCATATGTCAATTGTTTAGGCTGATTAAGAGTACCCATCGTTTGGAACGACCTAGCCATCCGTCTTATGTGAATGTTTAAGCAGACATTGGGCATACCCCTCGTTTGGGCGGTTCGTATGCCTTATGTTTATCGTCGAGATGAGTTGTATTATTACTTTGGCAAAATAGAGTTACCCTTAGTTTGGAGCAGTAAGATCCTATGCTATAAGTAAGAAAGAGTAAAAGGGGTTAACAACCTGAGGCGAAACGAACTAAATACTTTGATAAATTGCTTGAGGGTGTGGTGAAAGTTGTTATTGTGCTCACTTGTGTGTGCCATGTGAGTTTACCTCTTGAGGGCTTCTTTATATAACTTAGTTGCTTTAGATGCTCGCGAGTGCAGAAACTATAGGCAAGATAAAATGGATGATGGGAGGGAAGCTTGAAACAAGATAGAGCTGACCTTATTAAAGGTTAGAACTAGTAGTAGCTCACAATACTACCTTTAAAAAAGTATCATATAGGCTATCCTTAGCTAAAACCTTCAACTAAAAGTCAGGCGTTAGTCTCCAGTTGTAATCACACTTTGCTTTACGTTTTCGATTTCATATTAATCTTGACATTTCAGTTTTCCTAAGGGAAGCGATGCCCAAATTTTCACAAATATGACAGAAACTCGTTATTTTTAGGTTCATTAAAATATTGGAAAGACACTTTTCTTACGGAAAGTGCTGCAAAAGTTTTCTGAAATATAGAGAGTTTGTTTATTTCTTGTTACACAAAATTTAGCAATTCATCCTCTCTAGGGAAGATGCCGCTGAAATTTCAACAATCTTTGATATTAATCAGGGATGAGTGAGAAAAAAATAGTGGAAATAGGTTACGAAATGAAGCATATTCTCTAAACATATTTAGCAACGTTTTTTTTTGTCTGTACTGTGATGCAGCTCTACGCCTTGATTGAAAACTCGACTAGTTTCAGTTTGCCGTACAAATGATTATTCATCTTCTGTTATATTTGATAACAGATCGGTTTACGACACAACTCTACCCACTTCTGCATCTCAACCTAAAGCCTTAGGCCCTGTGAGTTTTCTATATTTGTTTTGATTTGCACACAGACGTCTTTTTAAATGGTCATTTTCAAAAACAAAGTATCTTTGTTTTGGGATGATGAAAAATGTTCGGGGCTTTTTCGCGTGTGGTGGGGTATGAATCGTAGAGAACAGTAAAGTTGACCCCCTATGTGTATAGAATGTTGATGGCTCAATTTTATGTGATGGCATGTATGGGTGAAAGATGATGGATTGAGTCTTGGTGATTGCTTGTGTAATGCATCAATGTTGATGGACAAACCACAATAATGTTTGTGAGAATGATTGTTTGATGCCACATAAAGTCCTTTGTCTGAGTGATTTAAGCAGTTATTTCGAGTGACCATTATGAGCAAGGGCATACACGCACGTACATGCGCACGATACCCACGATGATGCACAAAATTACTTACTATTTGAATTAATTGGTCGGACATTGATCCTGAATCTTAGATTCGAGGACCTTGTCCAAGACATTCCAAGTTTTTATTAAACATAAAAGGAGTTCTCTCTATGCGTTGAACATTTGTGCTTTGTCCACCGTAGCGCCCTACATAAGGGTCAGAGGCACCGCGAAGGCTGAACGACTCCTCCTTCAACCATTCTATATTGCGAAGGAAATTTTCTTCACAATACTTCATTTCTTATACTTCATTGTCGTGTGCAATACTGAAACCCACGAAGGGTTGAACGATCGTAGGTAACATGTGAAGCGCCGCCATATTGTGGTTTCCCTCATGTATGCGTCCCCTTTAAAGTATCTTTGCACGTACTACACTTGAAGTTGTCATATACAATAAGTTATGAGTCAGAATATTTGCATCAGACGCGATTTAACCACTTTTTTTTTAACACGGCTGTCATAGTCGGTGCCTGCACTTGTTAAGCATAGGCCAAGGCCTCGGAACTTGTACACGTCCACGTGTGCGCGACGGTTTGGCTTCTTGTTCAGATGTATTTTCATGGAACAATAGAGTTCCGGGTAGAAGGGTGTGTTTTTGGTGGTGCGCCAGACAACTCACCACCACTCCGATTTTCCTTCTACCTTCGACGCCATCTTACCGTGTCCTGCTTTGGGGCACAACAAGGTGCAGAAGATGGCGGGGTGCTTGGTCTGCGACTGCGCTTCCTAAAGGACTAACACTTTAGCGTGCACATCAACGGACACCTGAACATCGAATGCAATCCCATGACTCAGAACGGAACGCATGGTTAGGGGCACTACATACTACTCCAACTTCTTAACTGCTCACGTCTATGATAAAGGATCGCACCGCCACTATTCTTTATACAAGTTTTCGCGCACGACATTTGTATATTCATGCACTGAAATAGTTACGTGTCGAATAGAGAAGACAAGTGCGATTTGCACATAAAGTTGAGTCTTTGTTGGGAAGTGTATCACATGGTTAGATTAGTTGTCCTAGTTGACCTGCGTAGGATCACGTTCAATGGATCGACGCCTCGGGCGACAATTCGCGAACGGGTCAGATTCGGGCATTAACCGCGCGTACCCTCTATGTTACAACGAACGAGAAACACCCTCAGCTGGGCCACCTCTGCTATTGCATACGAAAAACCTTCGCATGTGGCTCAATAGCTCGGCGGGGATACGCCCACCAAAGGGATGGTAACAACTTCCTCAGACGCAAGTAAGTTCGTGCCTAGCGTGACCCTATCCTGTTGTAGGGGCTCTCAAGAGGTACGGCTGACGAACTCGGCCAGAGCGGTGACGCTATGCGAAAGTCTTGCAAAATACTGCGTGACGCGGTCAGGAGGGTTACCCTGCGGGACCGATGCGCTCTACAATGGATCAAATATTAGACATCAAAACCGATACTACACTTAATCTTAGCCAAAAGTGCTGAGAAAGGTATTAGGGTTTGGATTTCGGAGCAAGGGCCAGAGAGACAGTTTGTCCTTCATCATCGTCTATGACCTCCCCCTGATCTTTATATGATACTTCCGATTTATCTGATTCGTTTTGAATATCATTATCCTCGGCAGTGCCCTCACTCTTTTTTTAGTCTGATTAATCTCAAGTCAGGGATATTATTTCTCTTAGAGATTTTGACATCTCCTGTGTCTGTGCCTGCCATGTGAGGAGCTCAGATGGTGACAGTAGGTGACGAGGGATTCTTTCTTCGAGAGGAGAGGTCATTGTTCTTAAACCACCAGTACCTCGGCCAGCCATTTTTTTTTGTCGCGGCCGTATACGCGCCGCGACTTGCGGTGGTGGGCGGGGCAGGGGACCGGTAAGCAAGACCGAAAAATAAATAAATAAATAAATAAATAAATAAATAAATAAAAGAAAAAAAAAGAAAAGAAGAAAGAAGGAAAACGAAATTGAGGAGTGCATCGCGCCGGGGCCAAGTCCCACTAGCAGCATTGAACTACCTCAATGCCTGAATCTGGATGCACGTCTCCACAAACACGTCCAGATTCCGGCGTTGAGGTAGCTCAACGCTGCTGGTGGGACTTGGCCCCCGTAAGAGAGAGAGAGAGAGAGAGAGAGAGAGAGAGAGAGAGAGAGAGAGAGAG
>BFEA01000297.1:1494953-1513643 GCA_003427395.1 Chara braunii
TTTTTTTTTTTTGCCGAAATCAGAACCTCTTGGTTCTGGCTCCTGCCATTCTGGGGAGCAACAGTCCGGTTCCTATTCCCCCGGCAAGTCAATAGATCGTACACAGATAGCTCACCCCCACGCTCCTCCCCATTAAGGTTGAGAGGCCCGAGCGGGCGGCATTGATTACTTCCCTCGGGAAAGATGTACCACCCCTCACCCCTGTCTAAGTTAGCCTGTTGCAGCTAAGCTGTTGTGTGGCTTTTGTGAACCTATTCTGCCCCTCGTTGCTCCTCTCAGCTTGTGGGCTGTCAGATTCTGCTTGTGTCTCTAGAGCAACCATTGAGCTCGATTTGTTGCCCTGGTGCCGTTTACCGATCTAACCCCTGAACCCTCCAACGGCCCTTCCATCTGCTTGACAACAGTCCTTGAAGAGTTTCTTTTAAACTGCACCATACCATTGCGTATCCACCAAGGGAAGCTGATGGGGGGGGGACGGGTCCGGGAAATCTGCAGGTGAGCGTAACGGCACTGCTTGGTCCACTTTCGTCCATTCTCTGAAGAGGATGCAGTAATCTCTCTTGAAGTCCGCATGTTCCTGTCCGGGGGACTGACCTCCCTCCCATCGAATGTAGGCAATCCAGCCCCCATTTTCGCTGCCCAGCCAGTCTCCTGAGAATTGTTTAATTGCTTGTATGATGTCTTTCTTTTGATGATACTTCTTTAATCCTGTTCCGTGTCGTGCATTGTCGGTTCTGTAGTTCTTGTTTGGGTTTGTTTCGGTTGGATATCTGGCGAAACGGCACCCTGGTACTTTACGAGAGATGCGGCCGTATACGAGCCGCATATTTGTTTTTGAAGTGGGGACAGTTACCCGTGGTTTAACAGAAAATCACTATGCCTATGGATCCATTGCAGATTTCTTTTTCTTTTTCCTATTTTGGGTGGTGCCTACTTATGAAACTGGCATGCTTCCACTAACATGTCCCAAAAAAGGGACTATTGATAGAATGCCTCCTTAACCACCAGTCTCCACAAGCCTCTTTTTCCCAAGGTGTCAGAACTCACCTTGGCATGGACTGACAGAGGTGTGATCTGTTCTAGAGCTGAAGTTTGCCAAGCACCATTCTAATGGAGGCATGTGGAAATAATGTAAAACTACAGAGGCATGCCTGGAATTACTCATTCTCCACAACTGTACCCTCCTGGGCCTCCTCTCCTCCCTCCCACACGGCCCCCCTTTGCTTTCAGTTTTTTAACACTATTAGAGCATCCTCCAAGGGTAGGCTCCCCCAATTATGATGGCTCAAATCTAATGTTAAACCACAAGTACCTTTCCCCGCTTGGGATCTGGGGTGTGGCGGAGGCCCGATTCGGCCTCCAGCGCCAACCAGATCCAACGGCCGCGCTTGGCGCGCAGCGCCCACGACAGATATATGAGAAAGGTACTGGTGGCTTAAAGGAAGGACAGCCTTAATTGTCCTCTAACAAGGGGATTAATGCCCACCTTATTCAACCGCACAAAAACGGAAAAGCACTTTAAACTCAAAGGCAGACTACTTCCGCCTGCCACAGTCGCCTCCCCTCTCTTCCAACATCCCAAATAGTGGCTGAGATCCCCTCATGCACCAGCTTCATGAAGCCATCCCAAACACTCAACCTAACTAACCACTTCAATCATCCACCCAACGGCTGCAGAAACCACCCCCTAGCCCACTCCATACTACTAAGCATATGCCTACTTACCATCAGGCAGAATCTGACCCGCTGCTTGAATCCATTGAATTCACTCTCGCACAATCTTTGACTAATGCCATAACCCTCACTCCCCCCCTCCTCCTCCTCCCACCCCTCCGGCCTCACCACCCTTGGGAAATGCCTGGCAATTCTCCATACCCTCCCCTCCAAGGTGCTTCAAGACCCAATTCTGCCAAGCTCAAGACCTGGCCAGGCCCCAAGCAGGATTGGAAGGACCAGCGCACCCAGCTGCAGATGTGAGGACCAAATAAGCAGAAGCTGACCCCAAATAAGCAGAAGCTGACCCACAGGGTCGGATCAGGAGCAACCGCCACATTGGACAAGGGAGGAAACATGCATCCAACCAAGATCTTACATCTTCAGCTTTCATTCTGTCTGTTCTTTAACTCTCACAGACTTCACAGGGATTAGGTGATAACTGTGGGCTGGGAACCATGTACAGATAGTGAAGACAACCTCACTCACAAATGCTTCCTTTTCACTAGGAGCGAGTGTTGCACCGACCCTCCCTCCTCTCACCCACATGCTAGTCATAGGCTAGTCACAGGCATTGTACATATGCTCATCCTTCATTACTTGTTCATTCTGGTCAGTCTGCTCGACATTCTCACTCATGTATCAGCACAGGGATGCTGGACCCGATTTCCAGCAGGTGCTGCTCCCCACCAGTAGATGGAGCCTTCAACGCAGTCCGGCTAGAGGAGGATGCTCTTATAATCTCCTCTAGCGGGATCCTGCACCGAAGCTTGGAAAAAAAAAGAAAAAACAAGAAGAGAGTTGGTTGAGCAAGTAAGTGGCACTCAGGAGGTCGTGGGTTTGATACCCAACGTCGTCCTTTCGATTCCTGCGGCCTCCTGGGGTATGCTTTTCTTTCCCCACCCCCCCAAAAAAGTCCATGGTGGGTGTCCTGGAATATGAGACCACCTCCCATCCCATCCTCACGTCAATACTCCTAGCGCTCCCTATCCCACTATCCTACCTCAGTGTGACCAGCACTCAGTACCATTACCCTACCAATGGGCAGGAACTTGGACCGAACAGCAGTGATAGGCACCAGGGCTGATAGGTTGCTCAGCCCTGATGGAAGCAGAATCGGATGAGCCTTGTCGAACGGGAACTTAGGACGCCAGGCCCAGACAATCTACTGCAGGCCCCAAGAGACTCTGGGCCCTAGGTTTCAGACAGGGTAGCACCCATTGAAGCAGTCTTACCGTCCTTCCCCTAGCTTTTCCAAGGCCAGGCGGAACTCGGACTGGCCTGAGCGACTTATACGCCTACCCTTACCCAAGGGTCTAAGCCTTATATATAGCCACTAGACAGTTCTACCCGAATATCAGTCGGAACTCCGGTGGCCCATACCTGTCCCTACCGCAGATACTAGAACCCACCCAGTGACTAGACCCCCCCAGTCTGATGGTTGTACAGTTCGCAATGTATGTGTATACCCGAAGGCTGTGTATGCTTCGTGTATCTACGTATGAAGATGTACAGACAGCACTATGTGTGGAAACTTGTGCATGTAGCCCGTAGAACATGTATAGTTCGCAAGCTGTGTATATGACCGAAGGCTGTGTGTGCTCTGTGAATCAATGTGTCGACATGTATACACAGCATCATGTGTGTATATCGAAGAGAGAACGGGGTAAGCTGGACAAGGACCCCCCCCAAGGTCCGAACCAAGCTCGAACCCGTGACCTTGAAACATGTAATCGTATGACTCTACCATGTGAGCGACTAGTGGAAATGGCATGAACGTGTGATATGCCAGACTGGGGAGATCAACAGAACACCCAGGACCGACACCCCCAAGCAACCCATGTGAAATCCAGAACCAACATACAACACCATGAACAACCCTTGGGTGGTGCGCAGGCAGTGTCTGTAATAGTACCATGAGTCAGCCCAAGGGAATGTATGTCCAGCCGTGCGTCAATCTAACGCCCTGCCGGTGTCCATGAGCAAGGTTGCAATTGAGTTTTGAACCTGCAACCTCATACCACAATGCGCATTTCCAACCGGTGCTCCAACCACTGAGCCACATCAACTGGACATAACTCCTGGGGTATGCTTCGGGTTCACCAGCAGAGATTGTTTGGCTTGGACCTCCTGGCTGGTCGTGGAAGTCATTGGTTCTTTCCAGCCCGTGCCAGGTGTTAGGAGCTTGGGTGTTGCTCCCCGCACAGAGCAGAGATAGGTAGAGGTGTAGACCCATATCTTGCACCACCTTTTTCTGATACACTTCAAATTCAATCTGTATATGGGACACTGGACCTGTTTTCCAGCAGGTGCTGATCCCCACCAATAGATGGAGCCTCTCCTCAGGTGCTAGTGGTGTCTGCTCTTACCAGCACCACTAACACTGAAAGGGGCGTTTTTCAACAACAACAAACAAAAAAAGGATAGCTTAATTCTGGTTAGTAAATTTAAGTTACAAGGGACGCTGGACCCATTTTCCAGCAGGTGATGCTCCCCACCAATAGATGGAGCCACTCCCCAGGTGCTAGTGGTGTATGCTCTTATCAGCACCACTATCACCTGAGGGGGATGTTTTTTTTTGAAAAAAAAAAAAAAAAAAAAAGTTAGCTTTAGATGCTTAGCCCTCGATCCTGGATGTGGACTCTAGACTTAGCTCCTGGTTCCCTTGATGTGCGAATAGGCTGTCGTATCCCTTGCTTGTCTGGGACAGTAGCTGCTCTTCCTGAATAGATGTGATCCATCATCTGCCTTGTTGGGCTTGTGGGTAGGGCATAGATATGGGTAGCTAGTGAGAGGCGAGAGAGAAGAAAATATGGTAGGTAAAAACAAAAAAAAAACAACAACTGTCCCCCCTAGTGGCTTGAGAAGTGCTCCAAAGGGTGGCTGAAGGGTCCGAGATGAGCCAAGGGTCTGCCACGGCTAGCCTGGGGGAAAGAAGCGGCGGGAAAAGCAGGTGCTGCTCCCCACTGCTCCCCACCAATAGTTGGAGCCTCCCGAGAATGCTGGCGGTGTCTTCTCTTACCAACATCCCTAGCATCAGCTCGAGTTGTTTGTTTGGAAAAAAAAAAACAAAAAAAAAAAAAAGTGCCAGGAATGGACAGACTTACCAGCAGGAAACACCGCCATATTTTCGTTTTATAGGATCTTGGGCTGAGGGGTCCAGGGGGCTCGCCCCACATGCCATCGAATAGTGTAGTTTACTAGTCTGTGTGACAGTGGAAGGCGGGAAACGAACGCCCTTCTCCTTGTTTACCGCCTGAATAATAAATGGGTCTTGGTCTGCTACTCTCCGCTGTAGAACATGGAAAGATACACCTCCACGATTTTTGCCTTTTGCACGTCCACAGTAGTGGGGCGAGGCCCTTTGTGCACATTTATTGGGCCTCACTCCACTACTCTCGAATTGTGCAAAACGGTAGCGAATCGGTGAATCTGCCACCAGATCATAGAAAAGATACACTGCCATGATTAAAACTGTTTCCATATTTTCTATCTACTTTTTTTCAAAGTCTCTAAGGGATCCTCTTGCTAATATTATGCATGTTTCTACGAACAAGTCCAGATGCAGGCTTTCAAAGGAATTGCACTTTTGCATTGAGCCTCACTGCTCGTCACCTTGAGCACACACATACACACATTGCGAGATCACACGAAGTCCACACTGGAGACCAGAGATGCAAAGTCCAGAATAGGGCAGCTTAGAAATTCCAACAAATTATCAGATTAGGCAGTTCCGAGAGAAGGTTAACGGGGCCCCAAATATTCGCCGTTTTCGTTGCGCCCCACATGCCTTAGAATAGTATAGTTTACTAGTCTGTGTGACGGTGTGGGACTGTTAGGAACTGTTGATTGTATTTTATACGGACGGTGGGATGATGCATCCCGCCATTTAGGGCAGGGAGTCGTAAGGCTCTGTTTTCTCATTGGTTTAGAGTTGCTTTAGGGGTCCCGTGCGGAATGGAGGGAGAGGCAACACGGTGTAGTTTACTAACCTCGTTTTTATGGCGTAGAATACCATTCGTCTTTTGCCTCCTCACGTACAGCTAGTCTCACGGCGACTCCAAGGGTGTTTATGGCCCTCGCTCCACTGGTATGTGGACATGCACAACGGACAAATATCATGGCGGTGTATCTTTCCATGTTCTAGCGGAAGATTCACTGCCACATGGTGACTGGAACTCTGGAACTGCCACACGTGGTTAACCAGGGGTGTTATTCTCGACGAATTTTGGCGAGACACCGGTGTGACCCAGCGGTCTGCCGCAGTCCGCCTGGGTATCAGAAGTGGCGGGAAAAGGTCTGGACATACTTACCAGCACAGAAAGCAGTCTGGCAACTATGGAGGAACGACTACGAGACAAAGGACTGGGTGAAGCCAATTTGATCTCCTGGCGATATCCCCGATTGTGCGTGCGATTCCTGCACACTGCAGCAATGACAAGTGACACATCCACGTGATGTGTCTATTGTCTTTTTTGCATCTTTGGAAATATGCCTTTAATGTTTTTCTGAATTTTCATTTTGTTGTTTATTTTCTTTAAAACGTGGTGGTAGAACTCCACGGCTTGCACGAGGATGTGCGAGCACGAGTTAGGACTACTTATTCAGAGGGTGGATTCCCTCGTAAGCGGACCGAGTGGCATAGAGGAGAAGGTCTGTAGTGTGAGTCTGTGCGATCATGCTGGCGACAATGTGATTATGCCGCGATATTCAGCCTCAAACTACACTGATCTTTTGAGTATTATCTCTCTGTCCCCCATATGAGGAGAAAACGACTGTATCATTTAAAAAAAAAAAGACTAAAAAACTCTGAAAGGCATCATTTATGCAAACCCTCAAGTCAAATATTGTGAAATCACATGACCTTCTCCCCTCCCTCCCCTTTATTAAACCACCAGTACTTGGCCCATACATCGGCCGCGGGGCGTTGTCGTTAAACCACCAGTACTTGACCCAGCTATCTGCCGCGGCTCTTTCCAGTTAACGCGCCGCGCCTTTAGGGCTTCGGGGTACTTGACCACAATGGCTGGAAGCGCCACCCAAAAGAAAATCAAAACGATACCCCGGCGCTTCCGCAAAAATTGGCGTGCAGGGGCATTCCAGGCTCGGCATCGATAGCTGGGCCAAGTACTGGTTGTTTAAACACATCCCAGTGTTCATACACCGCCCATGGTACCCCCTCGTCCGTGCATGATACTCCTTGGCAGAGGCTCCGGTCTGTTCATGGGGAGCAGCATGTCCTGGGAATCGGGCACAGCGTCCCAACATTTGCAGTACACATGAAAATAACACTACAACACTGATTGCTCCGAGCGAGTGAGAGGACTGACTGCCAGTGTCTTGTGAGTAGGGAGGGAAAAGCCCACCTTGTCCACACTCTGAAGGGCCGCCAGATGCAAGCCTTAGGTATCAAGCTAAGCTTTCTAACCTCATATGCACACTTCGATCATTCTCGGCCTTACCAGGCCAAACGATTGCCCTCTGGAGGAAGAGGTCTGGGATTTCCATGCCAATCTTAAACCACTTGTACCTGTGACGTTCTAGCCTCACGCCCTGTGCTGTCTTCCGGTCGGAGTGATTAAAACTGCGGGTGTGCCAAGAATTTTTGGAAAATTCAGTGTGGAGACACAGACAAAACTGAAATCTCCCGCGTGGTCCCAGTGTTAGTGAGAAGTGGCCATCGCTGCGCGGGAAAGGAAATGGGCGCGCATGATTTTCAAACGTCTATCTAATCCAAAAAGCATGAAACTGTCATATTGTGTGATATATATGTGCTTTAGGGTACGTCATGTGTGCAGTTTTGACATGTTTGGATCAATAATGAAAAAGTTGGCATTTTGTTGGATTTGTTGGACGCTTCACTTTGACTCGTGATATATATGTGCTTTAGGGTACGTCATGTGTGCAGTTTTGACATGTTTGGATCAATAATGAAAAAGTTGGCATTTTGTTGGATTCGATGGATGCTTCATTTTGACTCGGACAGTGTCTTTGTTTTTAGGGTTTCATAGTGTTTTTTTGTTTTTTTTTTCGTTTTTTTTGGCCTGTTTCCTTTTTTGATGTTTGCACTATGGTATTATATCGTTTGTTTTTAAAATTTTTTGATGAAAATCGCACCGCAATTGCCAACGAAAACGGCGAATATTTGGGCCCCCCTTAACCGTCTCTCATGCGGCGACAATCTCTGCAAAGAGTATTGGGCCAATGGGGTGCCACCGCTGTCCACGAGATGACAATCAACTCGTTGAAGGAAATTAGCAAGGAATAGGGTGGAAAATGAGTATTGACGATCACAAACCCAGCACCCATGAACCCTGAACACCTCGTTTCTGGAGGAAAATAGTAACGTTGTTTGATCTTCGCAACGACTTCTCGTACGTCCCACTCGCATACATGTGGCCTTTTTTCGTTATACGGAAACGGGCATTATGGGAGCGCGGGTCGGTGCCAGTCGGGTCAGCCTGATCAGTCCACATGGCATAAGCTCATAAGCTAACTAGAGATGTGAGTCTATACAATCTGTCTAGCATTCATTTGGGGGAGTGAGGAAACAAGAGTTAAAATCATGCATGGAAGCACATCAAAGTCTTAATTTGTCCATGTCATCAAAACAACAGTTCAGCCAGTGTATGCGGGGAAGTGCTTCTCCCCCGACTTGTGTTTGTGCTCCAGCGAGTTCACCCGACGAAATGTGAGTATCAAAGACGAGTAGGGAAAAAAATCACGCATATATCAATCATCATCATAAACACGTGTCATTCGTTACGTGCAGAGGAGTGGAGAGAGAGAAAGACAAAGTCACTCGAGCTTGTTGGCCTCTTAAATTCACTGATTCTCGTTCCCACGAGATCTGATTGAACTAAAAGAGATGAGCGAGTCGAGATCTCAAAAGTTGACAGGGGCAAGGAAACGTCACGTCATTCAATCACCCATAAAGAGAAACAAAGACAGGGAGAGAGAAAGAGACAGAAAACAAAGAGTGTTAACGGAGCCGTAGCTTGACCGAGGAAGGGGACTAAAGAGAGAGAAAGAGTTGGAAGCACACAATTAGATCTGAGGAAAACCGGCGTTCCGCCATGAACGTAGCTTCCAAAATAGGAGAAGGATGAAGAACAATGCACACAAGCCTTCTGCTCTCTTATCATGGCACCAGACCATGCGATCATTCGTACACACGCACGCCTTCCTCACTCAGGCACTGGCGATCCCAGCCGCCACGTACCAACCTCCATACCACAGCGATCGTCACCCCGCCAACTTAGTTTCTACACCGACTTGCCCAAATCCCGTAGTCCGTCGTGGCCACGCGACGCACAGCCTTGCAAGACTACAGTCAACTCGTTAGGACTTTTCAACTAGCCGACCATCACATCATCTAGCCACTACTTCACTAAAGTTGGCAAATGGGTTGCGAGAGTTTTTCGAACGCACTTGCGAATTTTATAGTAGCGAAGGGGGAGACAGAAGACGGGAGAGACGGAAGGATAAGGGGTTAAAGAGAGAGAGGAGGGGGGTAAGATTATTTGCCTTGTGAAGGCCATATCGATCTGCTCAAGTCCTTTGTAACCAATCAGATAGCAGTGTGAGGGGATTAATCCTCCTTAAACGTTGTCGTCTAGTGGTTTGAAAGCTTTGAGAGGGGATTAATACGGACTTCCTGTACAAAGACGAAGGCAGGAATGGAGAGGCGGCGAACAATGGTGCAGAGCAGGACCAAGATTCAGATGAAGGGAACTTGAAGGAGAAAAAAACGCGAAGGAAAAGGGGATGGAAAACAGTTACATGTCAAGGGAAGAAGGCGCGAAGAAGAAAAGGGTGAAGATTGCTCGGGGTACAACGGGAGGCGGGGGAAGCTTGCATGCAAAGAAAAAGGCACCGAAACAGTTGAGGTCCGTCCAATCCAGGTCTAAAACTAGTTCAAGATTTGAAAAATTCAAAAGCAATATCTGCATGCAGAATTAGACGCGTGAAAATCCTACGCCTATTCAGATCCCTTGAGAAAATTCAACGAGCTTTCCGAGGTGGATTTGGGAGCACTCATGTACAAGAAAGGACACGCCAGCGGGAGATGCGCCCACAAATCCCGGAGTTCCCAACTGTCGAACAAAATTCCCAGTGCGCTTGCTAAGGCGCACGTAATTCCTACGTAAATTCATGAACCTGGAAAAACAAAGAAAATTCCTAGAAGTCCGAAAAAACAAAAAATATTTTGAGGTGGGGAAGCTTCGGCGACCATTGGTTCCATGCATTACCCGCTTCCCGAAAAGAAGGTACCTCAAACTTCTCAAAGCCCATTAATGGCCGAAAAGAAAAGAATAACAGAACATAAGGCTTTGGAAGTCCGCTCAAACACAAAAGTTGGCACGTCACATACCTTTGCTGAGTGGGAAAATAGTGGGCCTCGGGTGGGCCTCTGACCTTGTAGGAGGCCAAAAAGAAACGACGGCCGCCAATGAGATTTATCAATGGCAGCCATCGTCGGGCCCGGCCTCCGAACTCTTCGGGAACAACCGTTTCCCTAAATTTCCAACACTGGCGGAGGAAGTGCAATGCCAATGTTCGTCCAGTCCATGAACTCTTAACTATATAACTACATCCCTCGGGTCCTCGATACATTCCCATTCTGCTTCAAAAGGTCTTTTTTTTTTTTTTTTTTTGAAAGTTGGCCTCAATTGTTGCCTGCCATTCCATCAGAAGATTAGATTGGATAAATTCTACGATTCTCTCAGATACTACTGGGCCCATTTGTGGGTGCATCTTATGGTCCAGATCCCCCACAACACTGCCTTCCTGGCCAGGTATAACTAGATGGTTGTAAATCCTTCCCCCTTGTATTTTGGGCAGTGTGAAAGCAATATTGCTGTCTAGTGCAAAGGCCAATTCTATCTTGCCATCTCCATAGGAGCACTGGTTTGGGGAAAGACACGAAAGTGTTCCACTGTTTCTCTGATTTTTGCACGAAGATCATGAGAAAGCCATTTGACACATGACAGACGAAATGGAAAACACTGACACCTTATTCTCCTCATATCTATGCTCTTCAACTCAGTACTCTTAAAGAAAAGAGTGGGTCTCGCGTGATGGTCGCACGTGAGATCCGCTCCTGGTGTTGGGAAATGCCGCGGCAGAGGGGCGGGCCCGAAGCGGCTGACAGAGGGGAGGGTCAAGTGCGGTTTGTTTCCTTTTGGACGCGTTTGGAAACACCCTGCAGAGGGGCGGGCGCCTTTCAGAATGTCGTGGCAGAGGGGCGAGCGCGTTCCAAAATGGTCCGGCAGAGGGGCGGGCACAAAGCATGTGACAGCGGGGAGGGTCAAGCGAGCGGTGCATTGCGAAAGAAGCGGGTTCGTGACGAGTGCATGTGGGGCATTCGAATGGCGCACCGTTCGAAAGAGGCGGGTTCGCAATGACAGTGTGCAGTGCATTCATGACAGCTGCATGTGACACATGTGGGGAGAGTTGGCATGCTGTGTGCAGTGAGGATGTGTGATAGCTGGCTCGCATGCGGTGCGTTCACAACGGCTGCATGCGACACGTGGGGACAGTTGACATGCTGTGTGCCATGCAGTGTGTGTGAAAATTGACGTGCAGCGTGTGTGGATATATGGGCGAGCGTAGGGAGCAAACGAACAGAGGTGGTGACACGGTGTGTGATAGTTGCCTGCTGTTTCAAAGCGCGGTGACTGCAGGCAACACGCACGCCGTGCTGTTCCTGTGATTGTCGGTCTGTGAGAACGGAGGGAAAAGCGGGTTGGAATCGAAGGTGTGATGTTAGCGATGGCATTATATGATTGAGCCTCCATTAGAACTTCGGTGTCCGTTGCAACACTATCTTGCAGTCATCCACCGTGATTTTTTTGGGGGTAACTACGCGGGAGTCACAAAAACAGTTTGAAATTACACTTCGGGCCAAAAGTGGTCTACTTTACTCGCACCAACCATGCAATCGTAGCAGACTGCCGTTCCAAGCCCTTGACTGCTAGTACGGTCCCGACCCTCACCGCATCGACCCGCCTAAATGGAGAGCTTAGCAAGGCCGTGTTGTGTGTTGTCATATTCGCTATACACTCGAAAAAAGCATGACTGTGCCAGACTGTTTCGTCGGACTTTCACCGACTCATCAGGAGGTTGAACCTGGACAGAGTCTGCCCAGGATTCATTTGACTGATGGATAAGGCCTCACCACATTTCCCAGAGTTAGCGACACCCCTGAGAAAAGTGGTCGGCTTTACTCACACCAACCTTGCAATCTTAGCCGACTGCCGGTCCAATGTCTGTGTGTGTGCACTACACTGTGTGTGTATGTGAGTATGTTCAAGATAAGTCGAATAACACAACTACAGCAGCGCATGTCTGTTTTTTAATGTTTTTTAATGTTTTTTTTTTTTTTTTTTTTTTATTTTTTTTTTTAATTTTTTTTTTTTTTTTTTTCTTTTTTTATTTTTTTGTTTTATTTATTTATTATTTTTTTTTTTTTTTTTTTTATTAATTTATTTATTATTATCCAGACATCCGGACCTGTTCGTTTATAACCGGACTGTCCAGGTCAGTATGCCCGGTTGTTCGGATCAGGGTCCGGAATAATCCAGAAACGGGTCCGGGCCCAGGGTCCGGTGTCTGGATGTCCGGGTCCGCGGCAACCATGCTATTAACAATTAGTGACGGACAGAGGTGAAGGGGGGTAATTTCGCACTGGCTCAGGAAGTTGCAGTCAAAAGTGAAGGGGAATGGCGAATGGGGGCGTGTGACTCGCGGCCTTTCAAAAGGGGTTGTGAGTCATTGCATGTGTATGGTGAGGGGCACAGGAAGAGTAAGGAGATAGGGGCACAATGCCAAAAAGAACTGGGAAGTTGGGAGAAAATGACTCTTCTTTACAACCTTTTACTGGGTGGCTTGACACCGGGGCAAGGAATGATTTCCTGGCTCTGCAAAGATGGGCAAAAAAAAGAAGTGCAGCGAACCAGGAAGCTCAAAGATCCTGCGAAATTGCCCTCTAACGCTGAAGAAGCATCCATGTTGTCGCAGATGCCGTGGCGGGATTCTACCATTGCCGAAGGATTTCTCTTCATGCTGCTCCAGTCGGTGCCTACGACCCCAGGGTAAGCACTCCGCAGGGCTAACAGATGCCCTGAGCCGTTAGCACCCATCAGGACTAGCGCGACACCCACCGCTACTCAACTGCCGGCAAACTCCACATCAAGCACCAAGTCCACGAGTCGACGACCAAGCCACGTCAGCTGTTCACACACTAAACATCGTGCAACTCCCTGCCCAGATCCTGTCGGCACCTATGATCACAGGGTAAGTGCTACACAGGGCTAACAGATGCCCTGAGCTGCTAGCACCCACGAGGGCGAGCGGGCAGCTCACTCCCACATTCCCCCCCAGCCAACCCCAACAAAATGGGCATCTGGGAGGTAGAAGGGGGGGATGAGGAGTGAGTTGCTTGCTCGCCCTCATGGGTGTTAAGTGGCTCAAGGCATCTGTTACCCCTGTGGAGCGCTTACCCGGGGATCACAGGTGCCGACTGGAGCTGGGCAGGGAGGTGCACAATGTTTCGTCTGTGACCACCCAAACAAGGACCCAGAGGGACAAAATGCCAACGAACCAGGCCAGGTGGGACCTTCTTTCTTTTTTTTTTTTTTTTTTCGGAAAAGACCCGGGTGCTGGTATACTAGGCGAGGTGATAAGAGCAGCCTCACCTAGTAACCGTCAGCTGGGTGCTCCAGTTATGATTGACCCACTTTGGACCAGCGGGGCCTGACCCTAAGCCTACACAGATCTCATTGTGGTCTCCTTGATCTGTGTCCATCTTCAGCGTCCCGGTTCCCAGCACGTGCTGCTCCCTACGAATAGACTGGAGCATTTGTCCCAAAAAAAAAAAAAAAAAAAAAAAAAAAGGATGTGTCCATCTCCAGGATGTGAGTGGCCAACTTGAAGGGCATTCTAACTGCATTAGAAGGATCTGGCTCTTATCACCCCATTAAGCAGAAACCCCCGTGCAGGAAGGGTTTTTTTTTTTTTTTTAAAGGAGGAGGATCTGGKGGGATAAGCCAGGAAAAGAAGACAAAAAAAGAACAAAACAATTGAAAAGCATGCTAGCGAAAAAAAACAAAAAAAAAAGTACGCTAGCAGCCGTGAAAGGAAGTGGATTGTGCTACTCCTCCCAACTTTTCTAGCCTGTGACAGACACCCTCACACCCCTGCCTCACTTATGCGTGGAGACTATGCTAAGCCTGCCAGCTGCATCTATGGATTGTGGCCAGGAATTTAAGGCACAATCGAAAAAGTGCACGACAGAAGCTGAACACTTCGCTTGCTCCCGATGAGGGAATAATCAAGGGATGAGCGACTAACCGGGGAAGCCACCAAATGACGGGGGCCGCGCAAATCCACTAAATGATTGGCAATGCTTTTTGCAAAACAAAATAAGGAAATCAAGATAGACCGCAAAAGGCAGGCATTAGTACAGTCCAATGAAAATGATGGGGAAGGCGAACGTTTTTTTTTTTTTTTTTTTTTTTTTTTTTTTTTTAAGTGAATGTTTTAGACCATCCCTCCCCTCCCATGAATAATAGGGCCTCGCTCCACTACTCTCCACATGCAGAAAAAGACAAAAAATATGGCGGTGTATGTTCCCATGTTCTAGTGGAAGATTCATTCTCATTTTGCACAATTGGTGAGTAGTGGAGCCAGACCCACAGTCAGCTGATTGGTGGTGGGTATTTCAATCATTCATAAATTATGCTGGAAATAGGTCGAGAACACCTTTGGCTAAAGCACGAGTACATGGGCACCAGGGCCGTGGGCCTGACACCTCAAATTCTGGAGGCGCAAGACGAAAACGCGACCGCTGATCGAATTTATCAACGGCGGGCCCACCGTTTGACATTTCGGCCTCGTTTTCTTGTGGCAACAAATTTCGGACTGCAAGGCTGGGGCCGTGTACTTGTGGTTTAAACCACCAGTGCCTACCGAGTTCTTAGCCCCCCTCTGACGAGAATGAATACAGACGGGCGCGGTAGGCCGATTCATCCACCACGGTAGGTACTGGTGGTTTAGATGCGATGGTGATCCTGGGGTGCAGTGGCACTAACCCAGATTCTTCATTTCTGACCATTGATTACAGAGATCAACACCCAGGAGGTCAGAATCGAAGGGTTGAGAATGAATACAGACGGGCACGGTAGGCCAAGTCATCCACCGCGGTAGGTACTGGTGGTTTAAATGCCATGGTGATCCTGGGGTGAGGTGGCACTAACCCAGATTCTTCATTTCCGGCCATTGGTCACAGAGATCAACACCCAGGAGTGCAGAATCGAAGGAACGAGAATGAATGCAGATGGGCGCGATAGGCCGATTCGTCCACCACGGTAGGTACTGGTGGTTTAAATGGCATGGTGATCCTGGGGCGAGGTGGCACTAACCCAGATGATTAATTTCTGACCATTGATTACAGAGATCAACACCCAGAAGTGAAGAATCAAAGTGAAGCAGAATGCTGCCCCTGGTGGCCAGCAATATTTAACTTTGATTCTGTACTCCGATAGGGACCTGCCCTCGGTAGGCAATGGTGCTACTTCAAACATATAAGATTGAAGTAATTAAAAATCCCATAAAAGAAATGGAAAACTGCTGTGAATTTTACTGGACGGCAATCGGTCTGTCTGACCGGATGGAACTGCCATCCAAACAGTACCTCCTGCATTCGGGCAGGCCATCCCCCGTGAAAAGAGAGGCAGTGGGAGGGTGTGGGTGATGAGTACCACCCCTGTCTCTTATACACATCTAGATGTGTATAAGAGACAGCTCTAACTGTGTGTGTGTGTGTGTGTGTGTGTGACTACAATGAATACAATGACCACACGCCCTCATAAATGCGTCGGTGCGTTGGTCGCATGTGTCCCCTCAAAACGCCTTCCCCCTGGCACCACTGGCACTCACCTGACACCCTTCTGTGGCAGCTGGAAGGCCTCCAGTGGGCCCCAAGGCTCACCGCAGCCCCCCACCGCCCCTGGAGGAAGTTCTTTCCTTATTTTTTGTTCTCCTCCAAAAAAACAGAGCAAAAAAAAAATTACAGGGGGTTACCCTGCAACGTCTGCTAACCCGTGGATCCCCAAACCACCCACTGTGGCCCTCCCCTATGTGACGATCTCTTTTCTGATACGCACAGTTTTCTGCGCAACTGGACTTTGGGCAGCGGGATGGGCCTATGGGCTTGATAACTTTACTTGCATGAATGCCCCCACTCTTTTTCTCTCCCTTCTTTTCTGAATTGCAAAAGTTTGATCTCACAGCTGTCAGTGGGTAGGACGCACCTTAGCGAGCGCAAGAATAACGGTTAACAGGCTTTCCCTTTTTTTTTCTTTTTCTTCTTCTTCGAAACATGGACAGGGAATTTTGGCGCAATCATGTCGCAATTTTGGCTGCAGCTGTAACTGCACGCTGCTCCTCACTCGCACGCGTGTTGCTACGCTTTGTCTTGCGCTCTCTTCCCGCCGCACCTTAATCCTAATCTCAACTGCAATTCTCTCCTTCTCTTCTTGGCGAGTGCAGATGTAACTGTAATCTTCTCCCTCTTGATTCTCTTCGTGCTGAAACTTGCGGCCACCTCTCCCTTCGTCTCATTAGCCAGAACGATGCATGATTGGATCGATGCGTAGAGAGCGGCTACGTCCCCCACGCTGCGGCCCAGGCATGCCGATAGTAGGCACTTCCTTCCCTCTGGCCCCAGCGTAATCCTGGCTATCTCGAGCAGGTGCTGATTGGTCTAAATCTTGCAAGCGCGACTAAATCGCTCTTTAATCAAAACTCTTGGAGTTAGCATGGTCGAGAGGATCGGCTAACAAGTGTGAGCATGTATGAAGGTGAGTGCGGAGTTGGGTGATCTGACGAGCCGGTGGTGAGTGTGCAGGGCTGCCGTGTGGCTGCGACGGACTGCGGGACACAGGCGAACCTGGCTTGCACGGTCGGACCAGGCGGGATGACGACTCCGGGTTGTTGGTAGGGGCAGGGCAACAAACCGCCCGCACCGTAGTAAGGGAGTGGACGGTGAAGGTAGTGAGGGATCACGAAGTGTCAAGGTGGTGTTGGGACTTCTTTTTCTCGCACTCTGAAATTTTGGTTTCGATCTTCGAGATCCTGCCTTCGTAATTTTTGACTTTTTGCAAGATTGTTTGATCTCCTTTCCTTCCCTTGTAATCCCCCCCTTCCTTCTTTCCCTTTTTTCCATGGATGAGGCCACGTGTGATGGCTGTGGGTTGATCATCTCAACTTGCATGATCCGGAGATCAGATGATTGGGGGATGAATGCATGAAAAGTCTTCACCTGTAGAAATCAGGGAAAACAGCGGAATTGGTAGTCTCACGTCGCTTTCTTTGTGTTACGGACAAACCATACGTTGCGTGGACACGTTGCAGGTGGCCGCTGAAACGGCCAACCGAGTACGCACATGCACGTACAATTCGCCCACATAGGGGGCATATTTGTAATATCTTTATCTCTCTGAGTTGCCAAAATATGACCGTGTTGGTGTGAGTTCATAGCATGGAGTTCAATGTCCCAATATGAGTAACCGATCGCATTGGGAAAACGCATACTTCTCTCATCACCCGCGATCGAGACTCCCCGCCTTCCCGCAGCAGACGGGAGAAGAGCGCTTATGCAAGTGGGATAGTGCACTGCAAGAAATATCACCATATCCCGACACACAAACTTCACGTGTTCATTAAGTTGGGATTTGTGGCCATTGAACTGAATTCCCTCCTCACTATCTTCTCCTCCTCTACCACAATCTAACTGTTCTTCCCTGGCGTGCATTAGCCTCTTACTGGCCATGCACGCTGTGCTCTGAGTGCAGACGCAATTACATCTCCCGGGCATTGAGTTTCATTCGGCGAACCCGCACGGAGGCTGCGTCGAGAACACAGCCTTCAGCTAAGACCGTCCACGTTGGATTCTGAACTTTGCAAGTCCCGTTGGTGCCAGATGTTGGAACAGCAAGATACCCCACTGTGTCCCTCCTGTGCATGGGTATACGAACCCGTCGTAGACGAAGACGCCGACCAACCTGAGTACCGGCCTTGAGATGCAGAAGGTTTCCCATTTCCCCTTCCCCCCCCCTTTTTTTTTTTTTGAAGAAGAAGAAGATCCTTCACGGGAGCCTTCTGCACGAAGTGGAAACAAGAAAACGAAGGTCTGTTTGTGTTCCATCTGCTGGCAGCAGGTCCAGCATAAGGGGCGGTACCTGCTTGCAGCAGCAGATGTCGTATAATTTTCCCACTCCCCCCCGCAGGCTCGGCAAAAATCGGCGCGCAGGGGAAAATGAGGATAGGTCCTCAACAACCGGTAGGTACTGGTGGTTTAAGCTGAGAGGAGCCCCTTCCACTCCGAACCATTTGCATTTTTGCCCTTAGAACCTTGGCACCGGAAATCCCAGTTCCGACCTAAGACTCCACCCCACTTTTCTAAAATCCTTGGCACACGCCCCTTAGCGCCACTTCCGGGCCCGCCCTCACTCAGATCATGAAGTTGTGTTGGGCACGAGGTTCGGGCGTCACACCCCGATCCCTAAAACGGCTTTGCCAGAAGCCTTCCAAACTGTTCAGACGGTGTCTGGACCGGCCGGTCCGACGGTCTGTCTAAAAACGGCTCAAACGGGGGATGGCGACTGTGCAGAAACGCAGTTCCACCATTCCAGTTTGTAAATGGAAGAAAAACTCGAAGTTGCACATATTCTCGTGCATAACAAAAAAGTGCAGGAAGAGTTCTGCCCGCAACAGACCAAGTGTACCAGCAGGCTAGACCAGGTTCCACTTTGGTCTAGCCTGCTGGCGGCCCAGCCCACCTTGTTGTAGTTTGGGCTGGCAAGCTGGGCTTTCCAAGTTCTCTCTCTCTCTCTCTCTCTCTCTCTCTCTCTCTCTCTCTCTCTCTCTCTCTCTATATATATATATATATATATATATATATATATATATATA
>BFEA01000297.1:1523724-1534687 GCA_003427395.1 Chara braunii
AAAACTGCAGAAATTTCAGACCGATTTCAAGCTGATTATGTGCGGTTCATTGCACCCCAAGAGCACGGAGCTGCGTCCATCCATAAAGGCTTCACTTTTTTCGGTGGTAGGCCTCATCCCCCCCTCACCACAGAGAACAAAAGATCAGCAGAGAAATGCAGGACAAGTTGGGGGGCAACATTGCAAGACAAAAGAAAAACAGAGCGAAAACTAGGGAAGGAGAAACAAAAATAAATCATCGATAGCACACACAGTCTTCATCGGGGTACATGCAAGAGTTTAGCAGAGCGGACTGAGAGAGGAAAGAACCAAGAGAAGAAGGTGAGGACCACATGAACAAGGACAGGAGAGATTAAAGAAGAGTCAGATGAACAAGTTTACCAAATTACCAATGCATCTTGGACCTTAACCAAGTCTGGATGGGGTCATTGACTCCATCCACAGCTCTCGACTGACAACAGAGTCTCAACACGTGAGAAAAGAACTGTTGGAGTGAAACACATAAACCCTAAACCAGAAGACAAAAAGACTTACTTAAAGATTGAAAGGTTTAGCAGAGCTGACAAATGACAGTACTTCTGAGAAACCCTAAACCAGAAGAGCAGGAAAAGGTCATGGAGGGCAGAAAGAAAGGAGTTCCAGCCAATCCAATCTTAGTTAGTCGGCTAGTTGAATTACCAATTGAACATAACAACAACAAGGTGTAGCACAGTCTGGTAGGGCATCTGTTTCTTTTTTTTTTTTTTCTTTTTTTTTTTTTTTGAGTAGGCATCTGTTTTGGGTACACAGAGAGAGAGAAGGGCATAGGTTCGAATCCGGTCACCTTGAGTCAAAATCAGAGTTAAAAAAAAATGACATGAAAATCAATCGTCCATGACAAACAGTTGGTAGCATTTTACTAGCATCAATACGGAGCCAGGACCATCATAAGAACCTGTTTTTTTTTCTTTTTTTTTTTCCCCCTTTTTTAAACAAGTAACCACATCATAAGAACCTGTTTATTATTTTTTATTTTTTTTCCCCTTTTTTAAACAAGTAACCAGAAGATCAGGAAAGAGCATGAAGGGTAATAATCGTACAACAAATCTCTATACACACTTACAAAATGCTCTACCCACACGTTTAGCAGCAACACGCTCTACACACACCGCCATCGCCCGAGGTTGGCATCATGACCATGGTATATACCGCAGGTGGCTTTCACTTTGACAATGGTTTAATCGGTTTCCTACATTATGGAAGCAGCTCCACTGATGAGCATCATCAACATATTCCAAGTCCGATCTCTTGCCTTATTATTGCCTCCTCCCAGCAAGCAACTCGTAAAGAAAAGATAGACCAGCAGAATCAACATTTTTTTGTTCTTATCTGATCACATACATAGATTGATTCCCTGCTTTATGGCAGCAGCTTCCCCTGATGAGCATCATCAACATCTTCCTAGTCTGATCGTTTTTCTTACCTGATTTTTATTGCCTCCTCCCAGCCACTCGTAAAGAAGATAGAGCAGCATCAACATTTTGCCTTATCCGATCATCCATAGATTGCTTCAAATTAGGGATGCTGAAAGGATTGCCAGTAATCATTTCATACAGCCTGATGTACCTGAAGGAGAGCTCTGTGACTAACTCCTTGGGTGCATCTGGAAGCGCCACGTCATTGTACGGATCGCAGTTGTTCTTAAACCACAAGCGCAGGAATTCTTTGTCAATGCTCTCGGGTTCGAGTCCAGCTGCGTGCCTCTCAGCATAGCTGTTTGCTATCCAATAGCGGCTTGAGTCTGGAGTATGGATCTCATCTAGCAGCATGATTGTTCCATCTGGAGCCCTTCCAAATTCATACTTAGTGTCGACCAAGAGCAGTCCATTTGCGGCAGCAACTTCTTGTCCATAGGCAAAGAGAGACAGAGCTGTGCTTTGCAGGTACTCCACATCCTCCCTTGTCATCAATCCCTTCTCGACGATCTCCTCTGGAGATAACGGAACGTCATGATCTGCAGCCTTGGTCGTCGGCGTGAGCATGTTCTTTTCCAGCCTGTCATTCTTTACTAATCCTTCTGGCAGCAAATTGCCGCAATACTCCCTCTTCCCAGAGTTATATACAGTCCACAGAGACGTGCTTGTTGTCCCAGTTATGTACCCACGCACCACGAACTCGACGGGAAAAACTGCGCACTTCTTGAAAATGGTCACATTTGGATCAGGCCTGCATAATGCTGCGTTAGGCACAATGTGTCTCGTCTTGTCGAACCACCACCCACTCGTCTCGTTCAGCACCTGACCCTTAAACGGCACAGAAGCTAGGACTCTGTCAAATGCACTCTGTCTATCCGTTGTCACGACAATTAACAGCTCTCCGGCGTCATACATATCTCGCACTTTCCCTTCTTTCTTCGACGACGAGATAGCAGGAATCGTCAGATCGAGAGAAGTGGACGTCAAGCAGCTCGAAAGACATTCGACTATGGCGTTCCGGATCTGCAACTGGCGGTTCGTGACGGCATCGTCGTTGTCGTTGTCGTCACCATCACCATCGTTCGTCTCAGTGGCTATGGCGGCGGCGGCGATGGATCTTCCTCCCTCCGAAGTGGAAGCAACTGACATGTCTGAGTTGGAACCCGACAGTTGGCCATCCGCCATCGCTGCCCCCCGTAGCTGCCACCTTCTTCCTCCTCCTATTACCTTGACTCGCGTTGGCGTTGGCGCGCCACCGAAAACATGTCTGAGTACGAGATCCGCAAAATCCGATTTCCGATAAATTCTCCCTTTCTCTCTCTGCTCCTTCTTCAAAATGGAGAACACTGGACGGTCAACAGGCAGAAGAACACTTTTCGAAACGGCTGCTGCTGCTGCTGCTGCTGATGATGATGATGATGATGATGAAGACAATGATGATGACGATGATAATGATGATGATGCCCGAAACGCCCCAGCAATGGGACCGCAGCTCCGCGCGGAGGATGAAGTTTCCTTCGCAATCGCGTTCTGTAGATCGCTAGACTGAGTACCGTTAGAACGCCACGTACACAGCGAGGATAAGGCCACGTGTCTTTCCCATGCGCACGTGGACATCCCCATCGCCATGAATGTGAGGGGTGGTGATGGTAATTCCTCTCAAAACTGTTAGACCCGTTTAGTCTCTCTCACACACACAGTTCCCCTCAACACTGTTAGCCGCCGTTCTCTCTCTCTCTCTCTCTCTCTCTCTCTCTCTCTCTCTCTCTCACATCATCCACGCTGTAAATTGTTTTTTTTTTACTTTCAGTCACGCCGTAATTTCCGAAGAACATGGACAGACAGTCATTCTCTCCGCGAGTGCGGCTCCTTTTCGTTTACGTTGTATCTCAATAGATGCTCTTTCCAGACCATAGATTACTCCAGATCTACGGTCGGCTTTGTCTCTCTTTCTCCATTGCCGCTCTTCTATCCGTTAGGAGGCCACGGTCGACTTCAGGCACGTCGATTTCACCTCAATCACATCCCGCCCCTTCAGTTTCATCAGATCAAAAGTTCCCTACCTACGTATCCAGGGTGTGGTTCCACTAGCAGCGCGGGCCAGGTCCCAGTACCGGCGTTGAGTGTCCTCAATCTGGACGTGATTGTGGAGACGTGCAGCGGTTCAGGAAACTCGCCGCTATTTTCTGCACATCTCCTTCAAAAAATCCATCCACTAGCAGCGCGGGCTAGGTCCCAGTACCGGCGTTGAGTTTCCTCAATCTGGACGTGATTGTGGAGACGTGCGGCGGTTGAGGAAACTCAACGCTATTTTCTGCACATCCAGATTCGAGCATTGAGGAAACTCAACGCTGCTACCGGTAGTGGGGGTTGGCCCAGTGACAGATTATCAGCCGGGGGGTCTGCTATCGAGTAAACAGACGGACCTTTTGGCCTGAAGTTGTCGGTCTATTTTTGGTAATTGTTTATTTAAGGATTTTCTCGGCCTGAAGAATGTTATGATGGGTTCGAACTCTCGACGAGTGTTTCCCATTTCTCGATTTATGTGTGTTATCCTTGCCCGCAGCGGCCATGCTAATCTTCTCTGTATGTCCCGAAGGACGACAAGTGTTTCCTAACTTAGTAGTGTAGTAGTGTATCGAAGTAGTACGATTTGAACTCTTGCTGGCTGGTTCTTGGAGAAGTAATTGCTTGATGGGTTTCGAACTAGGTAATGCCCTGTGGAAAATGTAGCGTAGTTTTTTCGATTTTTGGCTGGTTCGTATCTCGAAGGCTGGTTCGTACCTTGAAGCGATGTCGAGTACGCGGCAAGTTCGCTGTTTTCTTCTGTCGGCAGTAGCTTTCTTTGGGGCTCGTTCGACAATCCTCGGGCCGTCCTCGGGCCCCGAGGACGATTCCTTGGAGTCGCCCGAGGAAATTCCCGCCTTCGTTCCACTCATTCTCGGAGTCATCCCCCGAGGACGATTCCTCGCGGCTCCCGCGGCCAGATTTATATATCCACAAGCGGACGCGGGGGTTCGGGCGAGGGTGGTCCAGCGAGTTGTGTCCGTGCGGACAGCGTTGGTCCACCTCTGTTGGCCGTAGCGAATTCAAATCACGGCGGGAAACCAAAAACAAAACAAAACAAAAAACAGAAAAGGGGCCATTGGAAATGGCGCGCATGGGCACAGTTCAAAATTCGAAATTCGAAATCTTGTTGTGCGATTGGCGGCGCGTGGTGGACATACGTTCCACACCCGATTGCATCAGCGTCTGCCGTTCGGGGCGTTCGCATAAGTGACGATGGTGGCCAGCGGTTGTCGTCGAAGAGTACGCAGGTCTACGGTTGCGCACAACCGGAGACGACATCGACTTCTCACCATCGTCGCGGGCACACGACCGTCGTCAGTGCGTGGCGTCGAAGGTTGTCTGCAGAGGCGGCGCTGTGTTCTTCCACGTGGCGGCGTTTGTGCAGTCGTGTGTAGTTATTGACGTGATGTCCTTGGAAGCGGCGTCGGGGATGGATATTGACGGCGAGGTCGGGCGTGACGGTTTGTCGACGACAGAGAGGACGGTTGTCGCTGCGGCGGTGAATGTCGTCCTTTTCCGTTGCCAAATGGCGAGCAGAGAGGGGAAGTTCAAAGCGGTCGTTCGTGCACGCCGCAAGCTGTCGGCGCTGCCGACGAGTGGCCAGTGCTTGGACGTCGGTGCCATTTCCGACGCGGTGTTGCAGGTCTGCTACGTGATGGGGTGCGGCGCGTTTCCACGAGCGACTCCAAGGTGGTGGATGAAGCGGCGGACGGGAGGTACGTGGGAGGATCTGCGGCAATGTGATGATGCGACAAATGAGTACTTCAAGGACAAGCTTCGAATGTCGCCGCGTGTTTTCCGCGAGATCGCAGAGACTCGTTCCCCACTCCTGCAACGTCGTGTGACGTTCTACAGGGTGCCCTTGCAGCCGGACCACATCATCGCCTACGCTCTGTATATGTGGGTGACGGGGGAGACATACGACAGCGGGACGTGTAGCTTCGGCATTGGCAGGTCTTCCGGCATCACGGCGGTGCGGGACGTCACTGCGGCATTGCTTACTGCGTACCCTGATAAGATATCCTGGGCCACAGGTTTGCAGAAGGCGGTCGTCTTGCGTGCGTTCGCAGACAAGGGTTTTCCAAACTGCCATGGGTGCATCGACTGCACCCACATCTACATCGACAAGCCCGCCAACGCCAACGGGGAGGACTACTGCGACAGGAAACGTCGATTCTCCGTGCAGGCGCAGGTGGTCGTCGACATGAACTTGCGTGTGTTGGACGTCTTCGTCGGTTACCCGGCAGTGTGCATGACATGAGGATGTTGAACCTGTCCAGTTTGTGGGCGCGCGCGGAGGAAGGACAACTTTTCACTGGGCCGCCTGTGATGCTGCCTTTCGGTGTGCGGACTAATGGCTACTTGCTCGGCGATAACGGTTATCCCCAATTGGAATGGATTGTCGTCCCTTACGGCGGTCTCGCGCAGCACCCGTCGGAGGCACGGTTCGACAACAAACAGAAGACGGCTAGGGGAGCAGTGGAAAGAGCGTTTGGTAGACTGAAGGGGATGTGGAGGTTGTTCCTCCGCACCCACAAGTGCAACATGGAGACCTTGCCACAACAATTTGTCGCCGTCTGCATCCTCCACAACATACTCATCGACGCAGGCGTCCCGTTTGACGACAATCTGCTGTGGGAGGTGGGTCCGGACAGCATGCGTCGTAAAGTCGATCTTGGAATGCATCAGCCACTGAGGCCGGTGTGCATGGAGTCATCAACGGGGGATACGCTGATATTAAGGGTGGCGGAGCGGATGAGTGCGCACTAAGGATGGCCGTGCGTGCAGGCGGAGACCGCACTGTGACCTTGATGAGGCGGAAGAACGGAGCTCTGTGAAGCAGGGAAGCATCGAAGGGACGCTGCGGCGGGAAGGAAGGGGAGGTCCGCTTCCCACATGCACTGGCGATTTCGTGTCTTCACGATGATGATGCCCTCAAGTCTGCTGCCGTCGGGATGTGCTATATTATTGTCGTCAGGCGCATTGTGCATCATCCCGGTCTAACCCATGTCGCCGTCCGTCAGAGGGGTAATCTTCCGTTTTGTGGCGCAATAGTCGACCCGTGGTAGCGTCGTTCTGGCGAGAAGTGCATGACGTGTCTCCCGTGGGCAGTGCGCGTAGGTGTCTTCGTGTGTGTGGTGACTAGTTCTGGTTTTTGGGGCTCGTTATATTTTTTTGTTTCACTTGTTCTGTGCTGAACACTGGGTGCGGTTACACTCAGTGTTGGGTGCGCTATTGTAATCGGTGGTGGTGGATGTCGTCGTTGGCGGAGTCCGCGTGGCGCGGATTGTGATGACGGGGGGGGGGTGGAGATCATCCATCTGGTTGCGAAATGGAAATGCGTTTGCCTTGAAGGGCTTTTCCCCTTTTGACGGCGGAGTATTCTTTGCTTATATTGGTGTGCGCAGAATTGCGTTCCTTCATCTTTTCTTTCGTTTTTGTGTTCGGGGGAACTGTGATTGCATGCGTTTGCAATGGTGCCCCATAGTTGTTTTGTACGTGGTTCAGAAGAATGTCTATCACTTTGTCTGCATCGACCTATACCATTCCCAATTTTATGCACGGCGGAGCTTTCATGTGAAAGGAAGTTGGGTCTGGGTATAGGGCCAAAAAGCCCAGTTGAACCAGGCCAGTAGTTGGTTCCTTGCGAAGTTCTGCTTGGCGTATCCTGAGCTGTCGAATTTGCGTCGTGCTAAGCAGCGCAAAATACTGCGCTAAGAAGCAACGGAGAAGGAAATGTCGGGAGAATCAAGAAAGAAGAGGAGAGAGAGAAGAAAAGAAAGGTAGGAAAGAGAAAACGAAGGAAGGAATGAGGCTGATGAGAAAGAGAGCGGTAGGCAGTGGTGGAGGCGAGTGAGAGGGTGACAGGCAAAAGGGAGGTGCGTGAATCTAACCGAAAGTCATACCAGATACGCGAAGACGAAGGAGACGGGGAAATGATGAGGGGGAAGAAGGTGCTTCACGCCCGTTCCTCGATGGAAACAGGCGAGTGAAGATTCGTTTCCAACGTTTTAGCCTCGAGCAAATCTATTGGTGAGGTCAGAATGGTGGGGGAAGGTGTGTATAAGGTGATAGCGGAGAATGTGACTGCGCGGAGGGTGTCGGGAAGAAGAGTGAACGAGATTAAAAATTAGTTTATTTCGTCGTTCCTTGGCCGTTTTTGACGAACAAGGATGCTAAACGGGGGGTTTGGATCATTCTGAACGCATTCGTCACGTCAGAATTGGGATCTGGGAAGAGGCTGGTCCGGTTCAACTAGCAGGTGCTGCGCGGTTAAAATATGACAATGTATCTTCCCAATTTATTGGGAAGGTTCATTCTCATTTTATCTAATTGAGAGGGGTAGTGAGCACAACGCGTCTCCATTCATTGCCATTACCATCATCCGATCATCAAGGAGGCCTTCTTATTCGTAAGGGAGGTAGTCTGCTCCGTAGTAGGTGAGGTGGCAGCATTCAAGATCAACTTGGTGTTTGCGGTCTTCATGGTAATAAGTCGACTTACCATCATCCGATCATCAAGGAGACCTTCTTCTTCGTAAGGGAGGTAGTCTGCTCTGTAGTAGGTGAGGTGGCAGCATTCAAGATCAGCTTGGTGTTCGCGGTCTTCATGGTAATAAGTCGACTTCGCCATTTCAACCGATCTCGTAATATTCAACAACGAGTGCCTGCGGTGATGCGCGCAAGAGGGTGAGGGGGGATGCACCGGATTGAAAGGAGAAGGTAAACAAAAGCGGGTCTTATCGAATCTCTCGCTGCTACATCGGTGGACAGCCATCCCCTCCTCTTATGAATACTGTCATCGTTCCACCATATTTGTCGTCATTACCCTGATCCTACCATCGCTCCCATAGCCATCATGATTCTGATCTTCGCTACCGTAGTTGAAGTCGAAGCTCAAAAACCAGGTGGTTGCTTCCTTCATACAAAAGGTGAGGTAAAAGCATGAATCTGGCCTGGTCGAAGTGTCGGCCAGATACATAGGCCGGAGAAGAGGGGAACTAGCCGCAAGAAGTAGGGGCGCGCGCAAGAGGGTGAGGGGGAAGCACTTACCTTAGAAGAACTGGCGGTGCTGGTCACTACTGGATCATTCCGAAGACGAGCTGCTGTGCAAAACTGTTTGCTATACGGATTGACGACGCATCTGACTGAATTCTAGCGGAAGGTTCACTCCTTTTTTTTGCATATTCGGGGGGGTGTGGGGCATTAACACAGTCAAGTATGTCAGTTGTCGCCGTTATATGCTTTTCCATTAGATCACAGTCCTTGCCTTCATGTTGCTCATAGTCGGGACTTCGGTCGTATCGCCTGGTGGTGTGGTGAGCGTTGTTTATCAGGCATGGTCTGCTGATTGGGATGCTAACTAGTGGAGAGACGTTCGAAAAGGCCGTGTATTTACCAAGTCTGTTGTTGTAAATGTGTTATTGAGCTGCCTGCTTATTTTCATGCCCGCTGTCATCCTAGTGGCCATAATACCGAGGTTGAATACTCAAGTAGTTGAACAAGGTCTACTAAGTCGTGACTTCAGATGCTATTGGTAGGGAGTGGTGTTTTGGGCTGTTGAGGCTCAGCACCAGCACCGCCACTGTGGGCTCAGACGGTGATGGTGTGTGATCAGTAAATAACAGGTTACTGCTACTTGCTAAAGGGCAAGGCTGCTACTGTTCTCATCAAAAGGTTGAAACGAGATAAAGCAATGTTATATTCTGAGCTATGACACTCATTGACCGTTTTCAGCAGGCTTTTAATGTTGCTGTATTACTGAAAATTGCCTTTTCACGCTACAAGTCTTTCCTGGCTACGCTATGTCGCTTGCTGTGATAACTTGCGGCTGCTGTTTGCCAATTGCTGTTGAGAAAGCAGGGCCTTTTCCATCCTTCAGCATTTGAGAGCCTTGTGCTAGAGGCGTCAGGAAGGGTCATCACTGAGAATCAGTGTGAACAGTTTGTAGGGCACATACCTGTGCATGGTGACAGTCTGCGCGGTTGCCATATAGACATACTTTCGGTTGTCACTGCTGATGTCCACGGCGGTTTCAAGCGGACGAGTGACACAAATAAGCGTCACTGTCAGGGTAGGTGTTTTGGGTGTCAGTTGCTGCGGTATCTTTGAGCACTGTTGCTATGTACTGGTGCAGGGGTTGCTAATCGTCGGGATGTGCCGCTGGTGTTCTGCGGAGTACTGCAACTGTTGATCCTCGGGCCACTTGTTGCAACAAGCTGGAGACTTGCTGTTGGACTGTGCATACACTTACAGTCGGAGAGGAAGATGCAGCAGATCAACAACAGACAGGGGATTTACTCGTTGGGCTGTGCGTTGCTCACACAGTTGAAGGAGCAGCAACAGACCAACAACAGACAAAGGCTTACCTGTTGAACTACCAGCGACAGACTGAAGACTTACCTATTGGACTGTGTATTGCCCACAGCCAGAGGGAGTAGGTCGAGGCCAGCAGCGGACAAGAGGCTTACCTGTTGAACTGTTAGCGGCAGACTAAGGACTTACCTAGTGGGTTGTGTATTGCTCACACAAGAGGCCAGCCACTGGAGAAGGTTTGCCTGCTGCTGTCAAAACGAGAGCATTTACCTCTGTGTAGAGGCTGACATTGATGAACAATTATTGTTGTGTATCGCTGCATATTGATGCGTCTATACACGCATTCGAATAGTGCACGAGGTTGTGTACTATACGGACACAACCTTGTTGGGCCGCGTGACTACAGTTCAGTCAGGGGTGTGGCACTGAGGCTCCACGGGGTTGATCAGGCTCTGCAACGGGAATACTTCTGCAACTTGGAGGTCTGTCAGGGGGCAATCCACTCTGTGTTTGGTGGTGGTCCGGCCAAGCTACTGCGTTGTATTTGGCCGCAATTGCGGGGCCCTCAGGAGTTGAAGGCATCAAGGCCCTCTCGTGTGAGTTGAGTTGGCCCCCTCTCGTATCTCGAGCGTCTGACCTTTCTTCTTCTTTCCTTCTCAATCTTAGTCTAGTCTATGTTTGGAGAGGAAGGCGGCATGCGGGATTGCAACCCGTAGGACCGCATCAAGGCCTTTGCGGGAGGTTGACCCACCGATTGCGGGAGCTCTGCCGAAGCCCAGGCGGGACTCTGGAGGCAGGGAACTCAGAGGTAGGCCGACACTATACCATTAGAATCCTAATAAACCACTCTCTATATGAACCCGGTGTTCGGTCTGTTTGACTTTGACTTGTGTATATGTTTGTCTTCTTTTTCAGGACTCTAACTGAATCAGAAAGGGAATTTACTATGCATATTAAGTCATCTGCCTGTGGTAAAAATCACGATGTTTGCATGTGATGATATGAACTGGGGCTAGAAGTGAGGTCCTCCAGACTGATCCAATCGCCTTGCTGTTTTGCCTAAGACATTGAACTGGGGCTGGAAATGAGGTCCTCCAGACTGATCCGGTCGCCTTGCTGTTTTGC
>BFEA01000297.1:1534872-1539872 GCA_003427395.1 Chara braunii
TTGTTGTTGCCTAAGACATTGAACTGGGGATGGAAATGAGGTCCTCCAGACTGACCCGATCGCCTTGCTGTTTTGCCTAAGACATTGAACTGGGGCTGAAAATGAGGTCCTCCAAACTGATCGAGTCGCCTTGCTGATTTTGTCTAAGACATTGAACTGGGGCTGGAAATGAGGTCCTTCAGACTGATCCGGTCGCCTTGCTCTTTTGCCTAATACATTGAACTGGGGCTGGAAATGAGATCCTCCAGACTGATCCGGTCGCCTTGCTCGTTTTGCCTAAAACATTGAACTGGGGCTGGAAGTGAAGTCGTTTCGACTGATCCGGTCGCCTTGCTAAGTCAGTCGATCTTGCTTGTTGGCAACGGTCTGACCCTTCTCCTTGAGAGGATGGTCAGACTAATGTGTTAGCGATTGCTTGGGGTTTGACTGAGAACAACCCAAAAAATTAATCTGCTAAGTAAGATACAGGACTAATATTTTTGTGATCAGAACAAGGGAAAGACGAAAATTTTGGATGAACGAACCTTTGTTTTGGCTGAATGCGTTATAAACATGACATGCTGGCTGACAATGACTTGTCGTTTGTTCAGACTCTGTCTGTTTTCTGCATTGTAGGGTAGTCTGTTAGTGCTCACCTTATGCTTGAGCGATAGGTAGGTAGATGTTCATTCTTGTTTTCGCATTTGTCTTTTCATGCATGATTGTTTTGGTATGGCATTGGCTAGCCTCTGAGTTAGTAGAAGTTCTGGAAGCCTCTTTTCCTTAGGGGAGGTGCTGCCAAAATTTCTGCTAGATACTCAAAGTTAGTCAAGTTTCAGAGATGTCAACTAGGATAGGACATAATTTAGTCATTGGAGTTAGTAGGAATTCTGGAAGCCTTCCTTTCTAAAAGGAAGTGCTGCCGAAATTTCTACTGAAACCAAAGAGTTAGTTTATTTGCAGGTATTTTCTGAGTCTCGAGTTTTCTTTTTAGATCTGGTATAGTAAATATTCTACGAGCACACTTCCCTAAAGGAAGTGCTGCCGAAATTTTCGGGATTTTCACATCGTTATCGGACACTGCTGCTAAGTAGCCCAGAGTGCGATACGGACTTGATAGGCGATGCCCATCTTGATCTTTGTGAAGCAGGTCATTGCTACCTGTGAGTGTTCTTCGAAGTCTTGAGCTTCATCAACTTCTGCTATCAGTTTGATAAAACGTCAGTTTGCGACTCAACTCCTACCCACCATGATACCCACGCCCAAATGTTTGTGACCCTGTAGGCGAAAGGCATTTCCGTGTGAAAGAAAACCTACCCTTGGTACCTCTCTTGAATGGCCATCCAAAAGTTGTGCGAATCGGGATGGGCGGATATGCCTTTGTTGAGTGGGGGTCGGAAAGGGGCGTGTGGGATATGAACCTGGGAGCAAAGGAGTTGACCACGTTTTGTGGCATCTGGATGTGAATTTTTCATTGGGTTTCATGTGTGTGCAGGTATGTATCGGAGCGAGGACTCGCTCTTGGATTTGAGAGTGATATGGATGAATGAATGCAGGGTGTGAGTGACAAGGTTCAACGATGGCTGTGAGAATGACTCTCCCTGATTTCCCCCGAGACTTGCCATTTTATTCTTCTTATTTTGCTTTTGCCGCACGCATTTAACAAGCAGGCAGGAGAAGCCGAGCGCAAGGTTTAGCGCTCGACCTTTGATTAGACCAAAACTTAGTTTGGGTATGGCGAATTGCTCTCCAACCCGTGATTACTCTTATGTTTCTTCCCTCAGGGGAGGGACGAGCAAATCCCATCTCAAAGGGGTTTTGCTTTTTAAATTATTAGTCGGACGTTGGTCCTGAGCCTGAAATTCGAAGTCCTTGTCCAGGACATCCCAGACTCTGGTCCAACACAAAAGGGTTTTGCCCTTGAGTTGGGCCTACGCCTCTTGCGTATGGTCACCCACTACCTAAAAGACAGGGGTGTGCAAGGGCCGCACAACTTATCCTTCAGCCGTGCAATATTGTGAAGGAAGAACCCTTCACGATATTTTGCTTTCGACACTTGAGTGTCGTACGCAACCCCGAAACCCATGAGAGGGTGCGCGAATGTGGGTAACACATGAAGCGTCGCCATGATAGCAGATCAACTGAGTACACATGACTGAGCATTATGATTCTCTTGACGGTTGCATTCATTTTATGCAACTTTGTATGGGTCTCGCGCAGACACAAAAACTTTTTTGAGTTATGGGCCAGGACGTATGAAAAAGGGACTAGGCTTACTTGTTTGTCTTAGTTAGTTTGCTTTGTCGCGTGTCGCGTGGTTGAGTAAGGATGTCCTAGTCGACCGTCGCTAAACCGCACGTGGGAGATCAGCGCCTCAGCGTGACGGTTCGCGTACGGGTCCGAGCTAGGCGTGGACCGCGCGTACCCCCTATGCTACAGCATACGAGAAACGCCCTCGGCTGGGCCACCTCCGCGATTGCAAGTAAAAGCTTTCGCGTGTGGTTCAGTAAGCTCGGCGGGGATACGCCCACCTAAGGGATGGTGACAGCTCCCGCGGGTGGAGGTAAGTTGTACCTCGCGAGACCCTGTCCTATCGTAGGGGCTCGATGGAGGTATAGCTGGCGCACTCGGTCGAAGCGGCTCCACCGCTTCCCTTTTCGTGAAGCGACACGCGAATTCTGCCAATCCTGCATGACGCGGCCGGGAAAGGTTCCCCTATCGGGGACCGTGCGCTCGAGAACGGGAACACTCTCCACTCAGGCGCTATCGTGCTGGTAGACACCTTCGTCAGAACACTCCTTCCGTTGCCGGCGGAACGCGATTGGTCTGAGCGCAAACATTTGCGCCGGCGGAGTCGCGCCGGTCCGGCCTCATAGCGTACATCGTAATTTCCCCGGTAGGCGGCTTTTCCTGCCCGAACCCACTCCCGCCAGAACCCAAAAACGAAAAAACAAAAAACAAAAAAAAACGGGAGGGCCTGCTAGGCCAGGCCACGTCCCGTTTTTGCCAATTATCGAATCTGTAGGCCGTATAACGAGCAGTTCACTGTTTTTCTTGCTGTTTTGAAGTGCTCACGGCCCAATCTTGCGGTGGACTGTTATTTCTGCGAATTCTGAACTGTGCAGCGGTCACAGGCGCAGTTGTCTTTTTTTTTTTTAATTATAGAAAAGGGCCCCGTGCCCAAGGCTCCAATTACGAAATTGATTATAATGAGTATACACACGCCTCTTCCCATTAGAGCTGGAAGAGCCTCAGCCACTGCTCCCCTGAAGACAGCTTCCCTGTATGACACGAATATAGCATGAGCAAGGGGCATTGATTGCTTCCCCAGTAAGGAAGGATTAACCCTGTTGTGTGCAGACTGAAGCTCTGTCCTTCTCTCCTCAAGTAACCCTACTTTAACCATTCTGTGCCGTGAGGAGTGGGGGAGATTAGAACAGGGCAAAGAGGATGATAACAGGGAAAAAAGGGTCTAGTAATTCATTGGTAACTTAATTTACGTCGTGTTTCCCCTGAGCAACAGTAGTTAACACAAACCCAGCCCGAAGAGGAGCGCACACAAATTGAAAGAAAATTTGAATGCTAGCACTATTTCGAGGGCGCTTGAATCCACCCCTCGTACAGGGAAGGCCTGCGGACGTGGAGTTGTACTTACCTTGATTGAAGCTGATTCAGCTGTGACAGCAGTCGTTGTTGTTGATGTTTGTGTTGTAGATGTCGTCGGCGGCGGCGCTGTTGGTGTTGTAGAGATTATCAGTGTTGTCAATTCGTCAGTTGTCTTAATTGTAGTTATTGAAATTGGCAGAGCCCCTGATTCACAGGATGAGACAGTGATGCTCGCAGGAGCCGTCATCATAGTTGAGGTCAATATGATTGGTGTAGCCCCCGATTCGCCAGATGATACAGTGATGCAAGCTGGGGGTGACGGCCGCAGCACTGCTGTTGATGCAGACGCCGCTGATGTTAAGGTCGTTGTTGATGTTAGGGTCGCTTTTGATGTAAATGTGGCCGCTGATGATGATGATGTCAAGCGTGGAGCGGACTGTTCCGGACGAGTATAGACATCAGCCTCAGACTGAGCTTCAGTCATCAGCCTCTCATTCATCTCTGCCCCCTGCTCTGCGCTCTCGTTGAACTTCAAGATGATGTTGCAGCTCATTATGATAGTGTCAGCCCTCTGCCAATCAACAAAATCCTCCCACGTGGGATCATCCTCAATCTGCCAGAGGATAGTCGACAGTTGTCGACGCTTGTCTTCCAGCCATGCAGCCGGTGTTGACCCCCCAATTCGCCACCGGCCAGGCTTTGGCAATGGTGAACAAGTCTTCGACTATCTTCTCCAAGCGGCGTCATGTATCTTCCAGTTCACAGAGTCATGCATCTGCCTGGCGTTGGAGATGCTCTGATGAAGCCATCGCCGCTGGGACCGCCACGGGTGTCCACCCTCCGAAGGACTGGCTGCTCTCTTGTTGCCCTTCTCCGCATCTTCACACCGACCGAACTCCCTCTCCCCACCCACGGACCAGCTCACGGTCCCTGCCATGTCAGCACAAACGTGGGGTCGGGTTCATGGCCAAGCCATCGGCCATGTGCTGAGACTTGCCTTCGCCAGTGCGCAGAAGGCAGCTGGGCCCTGCCGGCTGCAACCACGCGAAGTGTTAGTGCTTCTGGTGCCTACACGACCACAAGCATAAAGAACACTCTAAGGTGTGCTTTAATACTGCCTTTTGTACATTTTATGACCTGATGACAAAGGAATGCCATAAGATGGAATAAAATGTGTTCATGAGAGTTTTTTTTTCCTTTCTTTTTCTTTTTTAGAATCCTCAGGGGGGGGGAGGGGGGTTGTCATTTCGTGAGGCGGTAAGACCTTCCTCAGCAAGTGGCCCCCTGCATGGAGGGCTCCATCTATTAGTGGAGGGCTGAGCTGCACTTCCTGGGAATCAGTCCAGCGTCCATATTTTGTACAATGTCTGAAAAAAGCTGAAACCTAATGTAGTATACACGATGTGTCAGAGGCG
>BFEA01000297.1:1544872-1551445 GCA_003427395.1 Chara braunii
CACCACAAATCACTCTCATTATATAACCTACAAGCCTAGCTCAGAAAATGATACACCCATGATTCCCATGAACTGTCGAAACACACATACGGGGTCAAATCCCCCAAAAAAAGAATTCATTTTTTTTATCTTCTCCTTTAACTCCCCCTGTTCAGAACCTCTTGCGTACAACGCCGCCCACGTGGATGTAGGTTGAGCGGCGGATGACCCCCCCCCCCGTGTGTCGTATCGACCCACTTGCACACAGCCAAAAGGCAAAGAGACAAAGAAAAGAGGATAAATATATTTTGCTGTTCCCTTTCTTTTTTCTTTGCCTCTTTGCCTTCTGGCTGTGTGCAAGTGGGTCGATATGACACACGGGGGTGGGGGCAGCCGCCGCTCAACCTACATCCACGTGGGCGGCCTCGTATGCAATAGGTTCTGAACAGGGGCAGTTGCAAGGAAGAAGATAAAAAATGAATTGATATCTTTTATTTTTTTCGCTTTTGCAATTGAAGGGTGACGGTCTTGAGATATCATCACTGTGCTGACCGGCCCCAGGCAATTCAGAAATATTTGGTTTCACTCATCAATCAAGTTCCATCACCTGGGTTCTAACACGGGTCTGCGTTTTAATAGTTCAATGGTATACCCACTGATGGCACGCTCACACTGCGGTATCAAAACCGCATATTCCCCAAAATCCCCAAAAAATGGGGTCGAGGGGTAGTCACACTGGGTGCACATTTTCGCAAAGCACTTATTCCCGAACCCTTTTGTCAGCAGCCTGAGAGGCCGCGGGGGTTGGGAAGGAGGTTACCGCAAATTCCTTTTTCTTTTTTTTTTCTTTTTTTAGAAATGACTTAAAATGGAATGGCAAGATATGGGCGCCATATCAATTGAAAATGAGGAATTTGGGCAAATGGGTGACCTCCTCGGCCGGTCAGACGCGAGAAGCGAGTCCCTGAACAACGAAGAAAAAAAAAAAAAGTAACAATTGAGAAAGAGGTCGGCGCCGTGTGACTGGCGACCTCCGCAATTTCGCACTAGCCGACCTACCGCGACCGTGGAATGGGTGGTTTGGGGACACAGTGTGACTGGCGCCGCCACTATATCCCCAAATAAGGCATCCGTATTTTTTAAGAATACGCGGTTTTGGTACCGCAGTGTGAGCGTGCCCTGAGCTGTAGGCTCTTGGGTTGTTCAATGACAATATCTCAAAGCCGTCGTCCTTACTGAAAATGAGAAGAGGCAGAAATGGGGAAAGAAAAAGGATGGGAGGAATAAAGAGAGGGGGGAAGAGAAAAGGAACACGAAAAAAAACAAACACAGTAAGCTGCTTCACCTTCGAAGAAACAGAAATAGATCCTCATTAAAAAAAAAACCCAAACGATACGCATCTACTGAACGGATTCAAAGCATGACAAAAATTTCCCATCGTTCACAAAAACAACAACAACAAACAGAAACAAAACGCGTCACCACCGCCTCCAGACACCACAGCCCAACCGATCATTTCGGATCCCTGTGGGTGTACCTACCCACTGCAGCAAATAAAAGCGCCAAGCTTCCGTGATATCACATTAGATCAAAACACAACTGTTACATGGAAAGAGACACTCATATATGTTGTTCGGATTATCCGTTGACGTACACCAACATGAGAATGAATCTGCCGCTAGAAGATGGACATATACCGCCATATCTTTTTGTCTTTAGTGCATGTGGTGACTAGTGGAGCAAGGCTCATTACCTGGAGGTAAATCCCCACCTAACCTCCCATCCCCACATCACAAATTCGACAGCGGCGGCTCACGTTTTTCTTTTGCTGTTTTGTTATTCTGTTGTTTGTATTGTGAAATGCCGACTCTCCGACTCCTCGAAGAACCGAAATCGAGAACGGAGCCTTCCTAGCACCTACCGAAACCCTTATGCTACTATTACCTATAAACTACTTGCTACTATTACTGCAGCCATACTTACAGAACTGCTTCTATTGCTGTTCTGCAGCCTCGTCATCGTCTTCGTCATCATCATATTCGTCCTCATCATCCAGGCTCTCCACAAGTCGAAAAGTCTCGGGGAGATAAGCCCCTCCTCTACCAGAAGATGATGAGAGTCGATAACAGATACCTGCCGCAAAGCTCCTGCGACGTGACGGCAGGCTCCGCAGCTTCACGACGCCATCGCCGGCCGTGATCGTGCTGTTCTGCAGCCTCGTCATCGTCTTCGTCATCATCATCTTCGTCCTCATCGTCCTCATCAGGCTCTCCACTACTCTAAAAGTCTCGGGGAGATAAGCCCCTCCTCTACCGGAAGATGACGAGAGTCGATAACAGATACCTGTTCAACAAAGTTCCTGGGACGTGACGGCAGGCTCCGCAGCTTCACTACGCCATCGCTGGCCGTGATCGTGAAGTCAAAGAGGTCTTTGACTTCTTACCATGGCATTCGGCGTTCGCACGACAGACAGGCTAGCCAATCAATCATTATTTGGCCTACAGTCCACAGACAGCCAAGCCCACACACAATCCATCAGTTCGCCGTTATTCTTAAAAAGCTTCTCTCTGCTCCTCTGGAGGAGGAGGAGAGCAATTGAGCAATTGTTTCTATCATCATCGGATAGTCACACAGACTGAGGTAGCTCGATCACTCCAAAGCCTTCTTCCGTCGGCGCCTGAGCTCGATCATCTCGAACAGACTCCCATCCAAAACCCCACGAATGGCATTTTTCGAAATGAGTCCCCCCTTAGCCGCCAGCAAGTACGTGAACCCCCACTCGAGCTTGGAAGCCGTCCATCCGAAGGGATCGACGGCATCTCGAAGGGCCTCGGTCATCTCCATCAACTCCCAGAAAGTCAACCCACCCTTGTGCTCCCGGTCGAACTTCGAAAAGATCTCTTCGAATTTCTCCGGCTGAAACCGCCCCTCGCTGTCGTACACCTCGGAGTCGCTGGCATGCTTCGCCTTGTGAATGTTGCGGATCACGATGACGAAGAACGGCGATGGCAGCCATCCGTCGAGTGTCATGTAGCTCATCGTCCCGTTGATGACGATGGCTGCCGCGAGAGAGATCAAGAAGTTGAACCCAAGAGCTCGAAAGCCGGCATACGTCTCCCAAGGGTAGACCAGCCCATCCTTGTTCCTGTCGAAGAAAGCAGCATGTTGCTGCAGAACGGTTAAGTTCTGGTGATCGTGTCCCGGGGTCCCAGTTGGCGTTTCCATGGTCACCGCAGCCAATGCCCGCGGCAGGTGGGGCTTCTCCACGTACTTATCTAGATCGACCGGCACAGGACGGCGCAACGTCACAGGTGCTGCCGACGTGGCACTTTCCAACTGCACGTCCGCCATAGCTGCTCTTCTCAGGTCGCACGGCGACGGACCCCCAGCAACACTCACTCCTCTTAGCAGCACTACCAACTGTCTCCTTCTTCTTCCCGCAGTCGCAGACAGACTGGTAGCACGGCCACCGGGCCCAACACTAACTTGAAGACTTCACTCGCTCCCCGACACTACCGTCGCCTGTCCCCTTCTTCTTACCGCAGCCAGATATGCTGACACTACACCGAACGACTCCAACCCCTCCTCAAAGACCACAACGACAACTCGCTGACCCGTTGAGTCGTTGACCATAGGTCAGTTGCGCCACCGGAGCTCCGCACTCGGTTTCTGTTCCTTCACAGCCCCTTCCTGCTCGCTTATATATGCCTATGACTGCGCATCGCGCACTACAGTCCATCTGTATCTAGTCACTCGCTCCACATACGCCCCCTATACCCCGTCACTCAATATCCATCGAAAATTGGCGCGCTAACCGCCGATCTCTTCACTGTTCAGCTCTGAAATAAGCCCCAGTCACAGTCACCATACAAACTGCATAGGTAGGGTGTATCGCCTCGTCCCAACCCTCGCCCAAAACCCGACATAGACAGACCGGCGATCCCGCCTGCTACACCGTTTCCGGGTTTTTTTTTTTTTTTTTTTTTTTTTTTTCAGTCGGGCTGCTCCGTTTATCGGTCGTCCCATTGATACGTCTTTAAAAAAAAAGCAAAACCATGCTCATGCGACGGACCGGGAAGACCCGTTGCTGGAAACCAGGTCCAGCATCCTGCCCCTCTCCTGACATGCGGCCAGGCTCAGGAAAACGGAAGGAGCCACTTGGGGGGGCACCAATGGGAGCCTCCTTCCATTTCCTCGTCTGACCTCAATCTCTCGCTGTGCTCTCCTCGAATATGTGCTGGGGGCTGAGCCCAGCATTCTGTCGTTCCTCGTTTTTCAGAAGCTGTTCAGATTTTCTGGGAGATGCTCAGCTTCACTGCAGATGGCACCAGATGTATAAGCCAAGCAGCGCTTAGGTACTTAGGTAGCATCCGGGAACAGCGACTCAGGTAGCGTTTCCTCCAGGGACAACGGGTGAGGGGGGAAACGGTCTGCGAATTCCTGCGCTGGTAGTAACGGGTCCCAAGGGTCAACCTTTGTCCACTCATGAAAATGCAGCTGATAATCCCTTTCAATCTCTGCCTGTTGTCCCCCTTGTGGTCCCACCTCCTCCTCCTGTTGATGTTCCCGTTGGTGTTCCTAAAGCCCAGTCCCATCTCCTGCCCAGCTCAACTTTGCCACCTAGCCCTCCCTCCTCCCTCCTAACCAGTCCTCGCAGAAGTGAGAGATGATTCTATTGACATCGCCCCTGGTGTGTACTTGGTTCAACTTATTCTTAGCCGGCCCCCACTGGGCTGTAATCTCGTACTGTACTAACAGCCGTAATTGCTCTGTGACCTTCCCATCTTCCACCCTTGCTCCCTCTACTTCCAGGATACACCTTCTCCACCATATTACCCACAGGACGACGCATCTGCCCAGGCGAAACATGTTCTCTTCGAATGTGTTTCCTCGAATCTGGGGGTAATGTCCCAGAAGTATGGCCCTCCAGTCCCATGGCCATGATGAGCCTGGCACCATGTGCTGCCAAATCTTGTCCCACCACCTCCATAACAATACGGCCGAGGGGCACTGAAGGAAGATGTGCTCTATCGTCTCAGAGCGCTTTTTTCCAGGGAACTGGCATTTCGTCAAAATGGACATCTTTTATTTTTTGAACGAAATTGAAATCGAGTTTTTTGGCCGAAAACTCGTTAAATTTTGTTGTTCCTGAGGGTCCGGCATTTGTAAGACGCTGGACTCCCTGGCTGTACATGGACCTAGCTTGAGACCAGGGACATCCAGGCAGGTGCCTCGATGTCCCTGGTCTCAAGCTAGGTCCATGGACAGCCAGGGGGTCCAGCGTCTTACAAACGCCAGACGGAGAGAGAGAGAGAGAGAGAGAGAGAGAGAGAGAGAGAGAGAGAGAGCTCTAATTACTGTCAGGAACGTCAGAGGGAAATTCTCAATGGGGTAATATCATAAGTTTTAGAACAATATCTTTATTTTCCAACTTAGTATATAGACATAATAATCGAGCGCTCAGGGCATACTTACTATGAGGACTCGTTCTGGTTGTACTGGATCGGAAAGGCGGCCAAATTCAGTCATTAATGTGACTGTTGTAAGTGTGCCCACGCTCATCGACCGCCGGGCACTGGACCAATGGCTGCCATCCCGTTCGCGGGTGGAACTGTAGCGTCGCGTGTAAGAGAGAGAGAGAGAGAGTTTCATCGATAGGATGAGCTACGCACCGGCAGCAGAGTCTCCAACCACGTGTCGTTCTTGATAGCAACCTGTAATGATTGGTTCAGCCTTGTTGTGGAAGAGAGAATGGAACGTGAATGAATGAAAACTAGGCCGATTCGACCGAAGTGGGTAGGCTGGGCATCAGGCTGTAGGCCTGGGTCCACGCTGTTTCATATTTGAATTTTCAAGGACCTGCGGCCTCCACGCCGTTTCAAAATATTTTAGACCACGGCCACCTACCGGTTCCCAGGAAAATGCCACGGGCAAATACCGGTCTTGCATATGCTTAAAGTGCGCCCCCCCCCCTAAATGCTAATGCCTTTCATTTTACCAGCCTTTGAACGACCGATGGGCCCGAATGAACGACCGGTATAACGAACGGCGACGAAAATGTCTCAGGGGGGGAAAACACAACCCTAACGGGCTGCGAACATAGCCTAGCCAATGGGCTGCGAATATGTCAGTGAACAAGTCATGCCAGTGGGACCGGGGCACTGACCCTGCGACCATCTAGGTTCGGGCCATAATCCGGCTCGGCACAACAGGCGCGTTGGGGCGGTTTTTAGCTTGGCAGAATAGGCGCGGAGGGGCTGGTGGTTTATATGTTCGCAGCCCGTCAGGGTTGCGCTTTCCCCCCTAAGACATTTCAACGTCAATCAAATTTTAACGTCGTGGTCGTCGGGAGGGTGGGCATTTTGAGGTTTTGGGGCCTTGCAAGGGCCAGGACCGCATAGGACCGGTAGCTGCCCGTAGGAGGCCGAGGAGGCCGTGGTCCTTAAGCCTTTTTCGAAATTGAAACGGTGTGGGTGCAGTTTTATCGAATAGCAGAGTACTTAGAATAGAAATCGTACAGGTTTTATTCGAATACAACGAGTACACTTTCTATTCGGATTTCGAAAAGAAAAAACTTTTCTATTCCAATACAAT
>BFEA01000297.1:1563855-1577789 GCA_003427395.1 Chara braunii
TGTAAAGTGTGGGGAGGGGGAGGAAAGTGAGAAGAAGAGCTACAAAGTGGGCGGAGGGGGAGGAAGGGAGAGTAGTGCGTAAGGGAGGGAGGGAGGGAGGGACGATCGAGGGGAGAGGAGGCGAGGGGAGGAGGGGGAAAGAAGTAAGCTAAGCTGTGAAGATGCAGCGAGCGCACGTGACGGTGATGGTAGATGACATCCCACGTGTTCAACCATCGCCACGTGGACAAGCTCCCCATGGCGGGCTGTTGATGTCTCCAAGAATGATGAGCGCTTCTGCGAAACTGCCTGACGAAGAACCGCAGGAGGACTACCCAGATGACAAGAAGGCGACCAGGTCTCGGGCAGAGCAAGCGATTCATCTAATCCCGGTGGTGATTTTCATATGCGCGCTGATCTTGTACATGTATTCGGCGTACCACGAACTGGATTACAGCGATGGTAAGAGAGGCGATCCTGCTGCCTTCTGTTCCTCTCTTTTCGTTCAGTCTTTTCGCTGTTTTTGTCTTTCTTGTTGCGTTTTTGGTCCCTCCCTCTTTCGTGTCTTAGTTGCTGAAAGTGAAAAGCTCTTCTCAGTTCTCTACATCCACTTTGCATAAACGAAAAGCTATGTACACATCTAGATGGAAGCGTTTTAGCTGTCTTCTCTAATAATAATGAAAGAAAAAAACTTCTTTACAAACTCGTTGACTGAGTAAAGAATGAGCATCCAGATGGAAGCTGCAACTGGATGGGTTCGCAAACGTACACACAGAGAGAGAGAGAGAGAGAGAGAGAGAGAGAGAGAGAGAGAGAGAGAGAGAGAGAGAGAGAGAGAGAGAGAGAGAGTCGTCCGTTGTTGTACGGCAAATCTCTTTCGTTCCTTTGTTTCTTGTGCCTGCCTGGCATTCGACCAAGAAGCAGAAGAAGAAAGAAGAAAGAAGAAAGAAGAAAGAAGAAGAAGAAGAAAGAAGGAAGTATATATAAAGAAGAAGAAGAAGAAGAAGAAAGAAGTATACATAAGGAAGAAGAAGAAGAAACAAGAAAGTATATATATAAAGAAGAACAAGAAGAAAGACGTAGAATAGTGAAATAATGTAAAGGGGCCCCAACTGCCATTTGTCCACGCTTCACAAAGTTAGCAATACAATGCCGCGCAACACGAAGAAGAAGAGAAGAAGAAGAAGAATAGTGGAATAGTGGAAGAACAGAATCCTTCGCATGTACTGCATTGAGCGAAAGCGCGCACATTGCCCGGCGTGTCGCCCAGGTAGCGCGGCTGGCACTCCTCAGGATCTTCTCCCAAGATCTGCCGCCTTGCGGCTGCTCCACCTCCCACCTCCTCACTGTTCCACCACTGAGCTGCGAGGGCTGATGGCTTTGCCGTCGGATATAAAGAAGAAGATGCAGAAGAAGGAGAAGAAGAATTCCCTAGTGCTATCGGTTGGTCGTCTTGGAACTCTGTTCCGTGGAGTTTCCTGGTTGTCTACTAACGGGTAGTACCCGCGCATCTCCTGTAGGGTTGAGTAATTGGCGGGCAATGAGGAGTCAGTTATGAGACGGAATTCGAATTCGAATGTCGACAAAGTGCTGGAATAATAATAATAATAATAATAATAATAATAATAATAAGAAGAAAGGAAGAGGGTAGGAGGAAGAGTTACCGGGCTTGCTAGGTGTATTGGATTGAGATACCTGAATCTGGACGGGTTTATGGAAAGGTGCAGAAAATGGGGATTGATCTGCTTTTCTGCATGTGTGATTAAAATCCATCTTGATTCACTCCGGAGGGGAGGAAAGGGAGGGAGGAAGATGAGTCAGGAGGCGAGGAAAGAACAGCAGATTGAAGGAGAGATGGAGGTGAGGAAAGAGGAGGAGGAGGAGGAGGAGGAGGAGGAGGAGGAGAGGATGAAAAAGACTACCGTCTTCCGCGGAATAGAACGTATGGTCCTGATCGCGCTGTATCTAGACTGGAAATTGCCCCAAATATAGCTATTATGAGTGGACGTTCTATACGGGCAAAGAATGGTAGAGCATGTTGGGAAAGAAGTTGCAGTCAACGGGGACACCCTTTTTTTTTTTTTTTTTTTTGGGAAAGACAGGACAGCCTTTTGGCGAGAGCCAGAAGCAAGCTTTCGGTTTGAGGGGGGGCGGGGGGTCGGGGGGACCTGCAGGGGGAAGGGGCGCGGGGGCGGGGCGGGGGTTCGCGAAAGAGAGCAAGAAGCAGTCGAAGAAGCGCGGGGCCCTTTACTTGGCTTATTTGACATCTCCGATCCGCACAAATAGGTCTACGTACTAGATTAGCTACCGTCTTCCGCCGAATACAACGCTTGTGGTCATTATATAGCTGTATTTGGGGCAGCTTTCAGTCTAGATGCAGCGATAATGACCGTCCTTTCTATTATATTCGGGGAAAAAAAGACGGCAGCGGGCGCTATGAAGGGGCCGACCCCACTATCAGCTCCGGGCTTCTCCGCGCCACTTGCCAAACGCCGACATTGGACCTGTTATAGTCTTGATACATTCGAAATTTTGGCGTTTGGCGAGCGATGCGGCGAGGCCCTACGATGTGGTAGCAGCAGGCAGGTGGTTTCAGGATGGCCGCGTGTGCTCCCTTCCCTTTTTGGAAATCAAACACAGAGAGGGTGGGTGTTATGACATCCTAGCAAAGAGAATTCGATTAAGTGCCTGAATCAAGATGGGTTTTAATCAGAGATGCAGAAAAGCAGATCAATCCCCGTTTTCTGCACCTTTCCATAAGCCCGTCCAGATTCAGGTATCTCAATCCAGTACACTTACCTAATGGGACCTCTCCCGACGGGGTGGGGAAGGCGCGTATGTCGGTCTGTTAACGGGATATTAGGATGTCTAACGGCGGCGGGCAAACGGAAGACTAACGGAAGACTAACGGAGAGGGATTGTGACGACGAATAGGGAGGAAGAAGCAAAGCAAACGGAAGACTAACGGAGGGAGAAAGGCAATCCGCTTTTTCGCTTATTTAGTATTTATGCGTAAGGGAAAAAAAAGCCCTCCGGGACGTCCGTTAAAATTGGAACGATACAGAAAAGATTTGCATGGCCTCTGTGAATGGATTATTAAAAAAGAGAAAACCACGAAAAGCGACCCGTTCGATCGACGGGATTATGAGCGCGGAAGCGATCGAATACTAAATAAATAGATATTTTTATTTATGAGCTAACGGAAGTAAACGGAAGACTAAAAAGGTACATTGATTAGCATCCGTTAAAATTGGAACGATACAGAAAAGATTAGCATGGCACCAAAAAAAAAAAAAAAAAAGCGGTATACTGATTGACTGACGGCGGGAATCGTGCGATCTGCATAAACAATATAAACAATATAAATAAATAAATAAATAAATAAATAAATAAATAAATAAATAAATAAATACGTAAAAAGTTTAGAAGGTCGTGGTGCCGAACATTCAACTAATAAATGAGTATAATAAAATATATATTGACATTCAAATTTTTATTTTTTTCTCGTTCGCCATCTCAGCTGCAAATAGCTGCAACGGATCCTCTTATCCCACGCTAAGCGGTCGGGATCGTGATCGCGATCGTTTTCGTCCTGTGTGCTTCTCTGGACGAATAGGGGTGAAGAAGCAAGACGGAGCCTTTTTTTTTTTTCCCGTTTTTCGCTCTAACACACAGCAAGTTCAAGCGTTGTCGCTTCCCGTCTTTTTTTTTTTTTTTCTGCAAGAAACTTGCTGTGCGTTTTTTTTTTGTTTTTTTTTTTTACAAGACGGCCCATATTAACGCCACACAAAGGGAGCCTGGCAATTCCTCAGCAAAACAACCCAGAAAACTTGCTGGGACCATTACCCACACAGATTAGGTGCTCGTATCACCCTTCCTAGCGGCAAGACTGGTTTTCCCAAAAAAAAAAAAAAAAAAAAAGAAATAAAAAAAGAGGATACCACGTAGCAAGTAATCAATACATTAATTTTTTTTTGGTTCGATCCCCAAAGTAAAATGGCTAATTTGCAACAATCACGAATATTGGTCTTAAAAAAAAAAAAAAAAAAAAAAAAAAAAAAAAAAAGATTAGGTGCAGGCGTTGGGAATATGGTCTAGAGTCTAGTAGACATATAGATTTGGCCAACAGAGGCACACGACACGTGTGCTCTGCTGACTGTCCACAACTCTGGTCGCTGCTTTTCTTTTCCGTACATCTTTTCTTACCTGTTTAGGAAATCGCAAGGGCAAATGTGGGTATGAAGCAAGGTGGAGCTGTCGTGTATACTGCAAGTTCTAACTCTTGCTGCTTTTCTTCTGCGGACATGTTTTCTTACCTGTTTAGGAAACCACACGTCCAATGGCCATCTGCTGCTCTTATTGACACCCAATGGCCATCTGCCTCTTTCTTCTTTTTCCCTCTTTTTTTTTTTTTTTTTTTTTAACACACCGGCCATCTGCCTCTTTCTTCTTTTTCCCTTTGTTTCCCTTTTTTCTTTTTTTTTAAAGACACCGAACGGCTCTCAATGAGGAGCAGAACAAAACAAGATAACGTGGGTTGTCCTTACCCGTTTTCACCCGAATAGAACGCTCTATCTTTACAGCTTGTGTATTGGGGCAACTTTCAGTCTAGATACAGTGGTAATGATCGGGCAGTCGACTGTTTTTGGCCAACTTTCCGTCTAGATACAGTGATAATGACCGGGCGTTCTATTCGGGTGGAGACGGCAGTCTTCATACAGCAGCACACGCGGCTTGTCCTTAGTCTCTGCACAGCACCACACGTGGCATGTTCCCTAAAACTAAGTAGGGACAAGCCTTCGCTGTATCTAGACCGAAAGCTGCCCCGAATACACCTATGATGACTAGGCGTTCTATTCGGGTGAAGACGGTAGTACGGACGAGTTCACCTGAGCACATCAACTGCTTCCTGAGATAGTAAAAAAGGAAAGCGCGCGAAATTTCATGGAACAGTCCACGTGGTACTAAAACAGTAGCACACGTGGCATGTTCCCTGATATCTCGCGCGTTTTTCTTTTTGAATATCTCACGCAGCAGTGGATGTGCTCCGTTGATCTCGTCCGTACTACCGTCTTCACCCGAATAGAACGCCTAGTCATCATATGTGTCTTTGGGGCACAGCTTTCGGTCTAGATACAGCGATAATGACCGTAAGGGGGCAAAACCCCACACCCTGCCCTTTGGTCTCCACCGTACTAGCGTCGTCGCCCGACTAGAACGTTATGGCTGTATTTGGGGCAGCTTTCGGTCTAGATACAGTGACGATGGCTGTGCGTTCTAGTCGGGTGAAGACGGTAGGTCTTACCCGATTAGGAAATATGTGGACCCTTGGAAGAAACCTCAAGGGGTGGGTACAGTTTTGTCAACGTTGAAAGAAAAATGGGAAGAAAGCCAAAAGGCCCAAAACCCACTGAGCAATAGGAAATGAAAATTAGATTGTGAAAAGCAAACACTTCAAATTGCTTTTTCAGCTCTATCTTGTGCTGCCTTTTTGTTTGCGCTGCATGCAATCTTTTCACTTCTTTTTTGTTTTCTTGCGAGTGCGCTTGCTCATAGTTGATGGGTGATATGTCGAGGTTTGTGCGCTTGCGCGGTGAGAGAGAGAGAGAGAGAGAGAGAGCAAGCGATCGAGGGAGAGAGCCACAGAGACAGAGACACACACAGAGACACACAGAGAGACAGAGAGAGAGAGAGAGAGAGAGAGAGAGAGAGAGAGAGAGAGGCCATGGCAATGATGCATTGGCGGAATCAGGCAGAGCAGGTGGCTAGAAAAGGAAAATCTCATTTAAAGATCTGATGTAGCAGATGGCTAGTAAAGAAATCTCATTTGAAGATCTGATTTATTGAGCATAGATTAGCAGTTTTTCGGACCAATTTCGTTGCTTGTAGAATATCTGACGTATATTGAATCGAGGTCGTCATACGTTCTAGTATTTTCGATACGCCTTCCAGTGTGTTCGACGAGAGCACTGTGGACAGAGTGCGATTCAGAGTATGGGCCTCGCCACACTACTCACTCTACGGAAGAAAGAGCAAATGCATCTTCTCACAGAAGGTGGCGAGATACATCAGTTACTATTAATAGGAACGTATGTATCTTGCCACCTTCTGTGGGAAGATGCACTCTTTTTTCCCTTTCGTGAGTAGTGTGGTGAGGCCTTATGTCCAATTGCCCACTTGCCCAGGTGTTCTGCTCGTACATGCCAGCTTGTGTGTGTGTGTGTGTGTGTGTGTGTGTGTGTGTGTGTGTGTGTGTGTGTGCGCATGTGTGCATGCATTAGAAGTGTGTGCACGCTGCCTGTGTAGTGTGCTTGTGCCTGCGTGTGTATGTGCGTGTACATGTGCATGTGTGCACACATTTGTGCGTGTGTGTGTGTGTGTGTGCGTGTGCGGGCTTGTGGGTGTGCACGTGCGTGTGCGTGTACGTGTGTCGGTGCATGTGTCCATGTGTGCATGCATCTGCGTGTACCTGTGTGTGTGCGCACATAGTGCACTTGTGCCTGCGTGTGTGTGCACCTCTACATGTCTGCATGCGTTTGTGTGTGTGTGTGTGTGTGTGTGTGTGTACGCATGCGTGGGCATGCATGTGGGTGTGCGTGTGTTGGTGCATGTGTACATGTGTGAATGCATCCGCGTGTACCTGTCTGTGCACGTCGATCTGCGTGTGTTGGTGCATGTGTGCGCGTGTGCATGCATTTGTGGGTACGCGTGTGTGTGTGTGCGTATGTGCCAATGCATGTGTGCGTGTGCGTGTGTCGCTGCATGTGTGGACGCATTTGTGTGTGTGTGTGTGTGTGTGTGTGTGTGTGTGTGTGTGTGTGCGCGTGTGCGAGCGTGTGCCTGTCGACTCATGTGTGTGCGCGTGAGATTGGGAAGGTGGCAGGGGAGGGACAGACATCATATCAGTTTGGTCTTCTTGCTTGCACATATAGGTAGGCATATTGTCTGCAATTGGTTGGCGAGTAATTGAAATGTTTTTTTGGTGCTGATGAATTTGGTAATATGCTTTCCGGAACTATATCAGCCGTCTTAAACCACCAGTACTTGGCCCAGCTATTGGCCGCGGAAAAGAATAGAGTAGAAATGTTTCTAGTCGGATGAATTTGGGCGCTCCTGTAGTAGCCCGTACGTTTCCTAAGATCGTGGCGCGTTCACGGGCACGACTCTAGGAAGTACTGCAGTGGTTTAAGTTGTGAAACCGTTTTATCGAAAATTTTGTCCTCCACCCAAATCGATTGACTTCTTGGCTAACACGGAAATTCCAGCTGATGAATGGAGTAGGGTTTTGCTAACCCGATGAATCGACAATTGGTTGGCGAAGCTGGTCGTCAATTGCTTGAAACGACGTGGAAAAAGGGGTCGTAATTCAGTCCAAACAGGAGTACATTGATATTCATTTCCTTTGCTTTCGTTTGCTAAATTTCCGCACTCGTTATCCACCACTACTTCCTGTCGGCTTGATTACATGCTTCCTCACACTCCCACTCCCACTCCCACTCCCACTCCCACTCCCTTGCTGGTGCTAAGTCCCCGACAATCTCTTCATTCCACTTGTTGTTTGCCCTTCGGACCCCTTTCATAACCTGACACAACCCCTGGTGCTGTCTGCATCAGCTCTACCCTCCAGAACCACCCATCTTCTCTTGGATCAGTATGATATCTGAACTGAACTCTGCACTGCAGCTTATGCTTCGATGTGTGCCCTCTTCCTGTTGGTCTGGGCACCAGTATATACTGCTGCTTTGCAATTCAATCAACATCCACATATCCATCCATGGAGGGTGGTGACCTTGATCTTTGTGAAGGAAACGGATCGTTAGTTTGAAAATGTAAGAGGTGGAAAAGGCATGAAAGACTGTGTAAGTTGGGAGTTAGAAAAGGCATGAAAGACTGCGTAAGTCGGAAGACGAGGGTTTCAATGAAGCAGAAGGTAAGGTTAGGATAACGGACTCGATATGTGAAGCCGGTCCAATTCCAGGTCCTACGTTAAACTCCACGTCCCAAACAGGCGGCGGGCGTATACATGCACAGTAAGGCACAGGTGAAATCGCGCTCAGTGTCAATAGCGAGCTCGAAACTTGAGAATCCCCACAGCATTAGATTGCCTGAGAAGGTAGTCACGGAGAGGCGGCGGGCGTATACGTGGACAGTACGTGTTAGATGTCAATAGCGAGCTCGAGACGAGAGAATCCACACAGCACTAGATTGCCTGAGAAGGTACCGATGGACATCAATGACGTAGCAAGGACCGTCAGGATCACGATCTGCATTGTCTACACTTGCCCAGAACCCATAACTTGAATTCAGTAGTCACAGTTTTCTGGAAGTATTCTCTCCAGGACTGAACTCCGGAGTATTCACTCAAAGCTCAAAGTCAAACCTCCTCCTACCTGGAAGGCTGGAACAGTCAGTAATACACGTCTGCGCTTATTTGCTTGCTTGAGCAATCGTTTCTCGCTGTGATTTCTGCGATTTTTCTATCGTTTTGTATAGGATGCGTACTCTAGAGAGGCAGGAGGCACACCCCCCCTTTTGTGTTTTGTGTGGAAAGTTGGAAACAGAAAATGAAGTGCTTTCCTCGATTTCCATCCAACATGCAGTTGCGCTCCCCAAGTCCAGCGCTGGGCTCCAGCAGTATGTCGCCAATCCTTGCACACCACAAATGAGGAGGAGCTACTTGCTCCTCCCGAAGAAATAGCGGCCTACTTGCCTCTTGGGCGGTGACTTCCTAGGCCGCATGGCCTCCCAGCAACCGGTACCTCCTCCCTTTCGGAGGGAAATATCATTGCAGGCCCTGATATCGTCCGTACAGGCCCCAGACTTAGGCTACGTGGACTGGCATCGGCCTACCTCTAGCCCACCGCTACTGGGCCTCTGAAAATGCCAACTTCGTGTCTTCTTCTGCTCGGCCTCAAGTACCCGACACGTCTACCACTACTTGAGTGGCACTGGCCTACCTGCTACTTGATTGTTTTTCCCACTGCTCTTAAGTGTCGCGGGCCTACCCCCGCTACTTGAGTGCTTTTCCCGCTGCAACCCTTAAAGTCACGGCCACGAGTAAGTACCGGCCCTGCGGGGCCTCCAAGCCAACAAGTACCCTTGCAGGTCACACACACACTCAAGCCGACAAGCACTCAGACAGGCACACAGACCAGCAGTCGCGCACACACACACGGACTTAGAAATCACAGCAGAATGCGGGAATCTCTGCAAGGCATACATTCGAGCAGCAAATCGCAGAAATCAGCAGTGTTCTCAGTCTGTGTTTTGCTGGGTCATTACAGTACTGCCATTCCTGTCAGTGAGATGAACGTATATCCCTGAGAGTCCGTGGTTATCGAGTATAGATTCATTGTATCGAGAAGGAATGAGAAGAGGCTTGAGTAAGCATAAACGTTCCCGCATAGAAGATTCATCCCATCGGCAATCCCGACAGGTTTCTACTGCTTTCTACATATGCTTGGCCATCCTGTCTCATACTGGCCACCAGAACTGTTGCAACAGATTAGAATAGGTCTTATTGAATCCCAAGCGGCTTGTTGTGTCGTGGTACCCACCTTGGAATATAACTTTTCTTTTATTACAATCTCCACATCGGGGACGCCGAGTCATTCTAACCCATTGTCGTTACTACGAAATAGTAAACCCCTGACCGTTCGATACTACTCCCGGCCGACTACTTATCATTGTCCTGGAGGCGTCTGATGATCTTATGGGCAGCATATTCTCAAACGGAGTCAAACCTGCGTAAGCATCTATTATTTGCTGATATACATTTTCTACTCTGCCAGATTCAGTAATTTCAGTTACCGTAGCACCTTGGAAATCAGCCCTTCTTGGGATTCAGTAAGACCTATTCTAATCTGTTGCAACAGTTCTGGTGGCCAGTATGAGACAGGATGGCCAAGCATATGTAGAAAGCAGTAGAAACCTGTCGGGATTGCCGATGGGATGAATCTTCTATGCGGGAACGTTCATCTTCTCACTGACAGGAATGGCAGTACTGTAATGAAGTTGCCCTCTGATGAGTCAAGTGGAGTATCGGGGATTTGCATCCACACCTCTTCATGCATCAGAAAGGGTCACGGTGAGGTCAGACATAATATCGGTGATTTGCATATACCTCTTCATGCACCAGAAAGATGTGGTTGAGTCTTAAATCCACTAGAGTGTCTTACCGTACCTTCAAAGCGTCCACAAGGCATGCAACTGCGTCTCATAAGTAGATGCTGCCAGCTTCTTACAAGGCATCCTCTTAGACATGTACTCGACAGGTCTTATCTTCTTCCCCCCGTGTTGCTGCAACATTGTGCCTATCCCATACTAACTCGCATCAGTAGTCGAAATGAAAGGCTTATTTTTTGGATCAGCAATCTTTATAAGAGGGTAAAATTAAATAAACCGCCAGTTGCCAAGACCCTTCCGCAGACCTATGATAGTTTTTTCATCAGGAAGGAATGTAACTGGGTGCAGTCCAGCCTGTACATCCTAAAAACAGCTGTTGTGCTAATGGGCATATCTTGCTCACCGACTGATGGTTTAATGAGAGCTTGAAGGCCCGCTCACAGTCCGTACTCCATTCCCAAGAGGTGTCAAGTCTAGTGAACTCCATTAAACCACCAGTACCTCGCACAGCCATTTTTTTTCCTACGCGGCCGCTAACGCGCTGCAAGTTTCGCGGGTCAGCCATCCAGGGCTAAATGGCTGGCAATGCCAGCCAAAAGGGAGCCAACCCCGGTTCATTTTTTTGCCGCGCACTGCGCGCAGGGCGTTTTCAGGCTCAGCAAGGGGACCGGGTTACACGGGAATTCGTTATTGTGTTCTCCATTTATGGCGATTTCGTCCAAAGAGAGTAGACAAAATGTGAAGACGGAACTGTGAATTCGTTCGTAAAGGCAAGGGAGACGATACACGGGAACACGGTTTAATTTTTCATCCAGCCTTAGGCCCTTCCCATTAGTCGCTGGGACGCAGTAGGTCCAACCCCAATAGCTATAGGAGTGTCACCTTTCAGGGTGCACTAACACTAGGACCTTAAAGGTGCAACTTCGCGGAAGGGGGGGATGCTGATTAGGTGGTGTGGTGAGTAACAGTGGCGGTGCGAAACGAGATAGGACGCAGTCGAGGCAGCAAGGGATTTGCTAAAGAAGGTGAGGGGCTGGTCACACGGCAGTGGGCATAAACTCCACTCCGGTTTTCGGTGTGTTTTTTTCGCTTTTCAAACTCCAGTTTTGGACTGTAGACTTGTCAGTGCCGGTGTTGCGTTTTATCAGGGTTCTGGTTTTCCCTGATTTCTTCTCGCAAACTCTAGAAAAAAAGGTGCATTTTGTGTGAGCGCCTCAAAATGTGATTGCAAATCCCCTGAATGCGTGGCTTGGTAGGCCGTGGACATTTGGGACCTCAAATAGTACTCGTGGCGCGTCGCGCTACATGTGTAACTGCCAGGGGCCACAAATTTTGCGGTTTTAAACCACCACTACCGCCGAGCCTCTTTTTCCCGAGGCAGAAAAGAACTGTGCCCCAAGCTTTGCCAAAGTGCCAGCGCAGTGCCTTTTTTTATTTCCTTTAGGCTGCTGCCACCAGCCAGCCTCGGAAGAACCCGGAATGCTACATTTTTTTATCCTCGTCGTTGCCTGGGAAAGGTAGTGGTGGTTTAAGATTATAAACCACCAGTACGTCTCCCAGCTATTTGTTTTGATGCGGCGTGTTCACCCTCGGGGGCTTGGCCCACCGAGCAAACAAGGCTAGCAATGTCGGGGAAGGAAAAAAAAAAAAGATGCAATTTGGCGTCTGCGCCGAATTCCTCTTTTCCAGGTGCACGAAATAAAGCGGCATCGGAAAAAAGAGGCTTGGATGTATACTGGTGGTATAATAGACCTGTGTGCATATGCCGTCAGCCGTGTGGAAGAATGCATTATTGTCGGTGTCGGTAGAGGCCAGCCACATTACCAGCCTCAATCGGTGAAGTTAGCGGCGGCCAGCCTCGCTGTCTCCTCTGGTGGAGGCTGCTGCTGTCTTCTCCCGAACACAATGCACCCTGATAATGAATGAATACAACCTATCTTTCTGGTTTCGGTATATCCATAATGAGGGTGCACTCACTGCACTGTGTTCGGGGGAAAATGGTAGGCTTCTCAAGTGTATTCCAATTTGTTTGGTGCGATCTGGCAGCTTCCATTGCCCGCAGCATTGCTTGTCGTCGCCAGTATGATGCTGCTGTATTCATCATCCTAACATGCAAAACTGAAAAAGTTTGAAGCATCCATCAATCACTCTTCCTCCTCTCTCCCCTGGCCCCTAGCTCCCCCCACCCGGCAACCAACAAATAAAAGAAGGTGGAATGGAAGCATCTTGTTTCTATTTCTCATGCAGGGGGCTCATTCCACGAACCTGCGCCGAACAAGCATCACCTGCTGGAGCCCCTGCACCAGAGCCTTTTCTGGAGCCATGATGCCCCTCTGGACCGAGGAGTGCCGCGCCCCTGGTCAGACTAGTCCACTTGAACAACGCTCGTAGCCCGCAAGCGAGGTGATTTGATGTCGAGAAAAGAAGGGTGATCTTGAGCATGGCGACAACAAAAAGAAGAGCACCTGGTTTAGTAGATACAAGCTGCATCTGCTCTTGCACTGTCCCTGATGTTGTTGTCAAGCTCAGCTGCGCTGCGCCGAGCTTTTGTGTCCTCCAAAAGTCCCGCACCCCCCGGCTCCCATGTGCAGGTTCCTCCTCTGTGGGTAATGATCTAACCTCTCAATCTACGTCTTGACTTTGTCGAATATTGTCTATCGCCTCCCATCAGATCTGTGAACATCCTTCTGTCGAATTTGTATGGTGTGATTTGCAGTTATGCCTACAAATGCCGACATGAAGGAGGACGACGAAGATCTCAAAGCGCTTGTGGACCTTGGTGGCAGTGACGATCTCGAACAAGTTGGTGGAGGGGTGCAGGATAAACTGAGTGACGACGCCAGAGGACGCAAAACTGATAACCAATCGGGACGAGGACAGAATGCTCATACAATGGACGCGGTCGACGTACCAGTGGATGAGAACGAAAGGCGGATATTCATGCGTCCGAAAGCGGGCGGAGGGGTAATTGAGCAAGATAAGGGCATGCAAAGGGACATGCATGCAAAAGTGGCTATGGAACAACACGAGCAACATCGAAAGCAGCAGCATCTCCCACTGCAAAATCAGGCAATGACAGGGGTTGTCGAACAAGGAAGCAGCGGATCGTTAGGCTCCAAGACCCGAAAGATGGCTCGAACGACCTAGTTCGAATGCTGGTAGGTGACTTTCTGACATATTGTACCAATCTCAGTAAGATTTGTGACACTGTGGCATGACAATACGACAAATATCATGGGGGCATTCATGATATTTGTGGCGTTTGCAGGGGTGCACCCATTTGCCCTGGAGCTGCACAGACCGAACAGAGTGGATTAGGCAGATGAGCCTTCAACAGTAGGATGATGGTGAGCATTTTACTGTGTGCACAAACTAAGCTCTTTGCCACCTCTGACTTGTTTGGTCTGCCCAGGGCCCTGGTTCTGGTTCTGGTTCTGGTCCTAGTTCTGGTCCTGGTTCTGGTCCTGGTCCTGGTTTAGTCCTGGTTCTGGTCTTGCCTCTGGTCATGCTTTTACTCCTGGTTGTAGTCCCAAGTCCCGATTGTGGTTGTGATTCCGGTCCTTTCATCTACACTGCCATCATGTTGTAGCAGAAGGATTTTTCGATCCGGTTATTTGCAGTCATTTGTGTGCAGCAGCCTGTTTCAAGCTGTAGAGGAGCCTTGTTTCTCGTGTCGGACGGCAGGCAGAAGTGGTAGTGGAATTGCTCTCCAAATTTGCCAAGTGAGGGCGACAGTGATACTACACGGTCAGTTTTTATCTAGCATGCGGCTAGCCTGCACCCTCATTTGTAGTTTCTTTTTGTGTGTGTGCGGTTGGGTGGGGGGGGGG
>BFEA01000297.1:1577944-1588390 GCA_003427395.1 Chara braunii
AGAGAGAGAGAGAGAGAGAGAGAGAGAGAGAGAGAGAGAGAGAGAGAGGGCCTCCGGAGGGAGGTGGGAGGAAGAACGGTATTTGGGGGAAGATTAACTTTGTGTAGTTCTGTCTCTGTCTCCTTTTCTGTTTCCTTTCATGGTAGCATTGATAGGGCTGCCAGTGCCAATTTGCACTGCGACCTTTGTCATGGTGGTGGGGTTGGGAGGGGGGTGTGGGGGAGGGGAATCTCCACGTGCCTCGCTTCGATTGCTGCAAGGCAGTATCTTTGATTATTGGATATCGGAGGAGGACAACGACACTTAGCTTGTGGTAGGAATTCTAAATCTCTGACGAAAGGCACCGGAAAGACACAGGTCCTCTCTTAATTGCCCTGTGTAGCTGATAGAGAACTCACACACCTCTGTAGGGGCATGAAGAGCGCATCAGAGTCTCAAGTCTCAAGTCTTAAGTCTCAAGTCTATTCGGGTCAATGTGCATATGTCCCTTACGCCATGGACTTGCAGAGGGGCGGCAGGCAAGCACAGGGGGTTGAACTGTGTGGTGGTCCCTACCACTTGGTATTTTTGCCATGTAAATGTACATTACCTTTGCTAGAGTCCAGCAGAATGGCTCTGTTATATATGTTGGGTGGTTTTTGGGGGGGCCAGGGAGGAGAAGGGGGGGGGGGGGGGGGGCATGTGTGCTGTGCAATAATTATTTGGGGTTTCCTGCTCTGTTCTTGTGGAGTGCTGCCTGTTTCCCATTACCTACATTTTGAAAAAAAAAAAAAAAAAACCCTTCAAGAAGAAAATTGCGTAGCTGTTAGTTATTGCTGACATACATGTCTGATGAATCTGGACAACTACATCTGGATGGAGTCTAGACTCCAGAGTCTAGACCAGATCAGATTTTCAGATCGAATCCGGACCAGAACCGATGAACCTTTCTTCTCGTTGTTTTATCATTTTCTGTATTCTTTTTCCTTGAATTTGGTTGCAAATTGTTTTCATTTCTGGTGAATCTGGTTCCAAACTTGGAAATTGGGGGTGCTCAGTCAGAATGTGTTTGTACTACTTTGTAGTGCAATGCTGCGAAACATTTTGTTCTTCGTTTCCCCCCCAACCCCAACCCCCACCCCCACCCCCACCCCCACCCCCAGAAACTAGAAATCTCAGGAAATAATAACTTAATAAGTATTAATAACATATCAATTCAGAATTTTGGATTTCCACAATTTTTTAGTATGTTTCCAGACACCCAGATTTGTGAACAGGGACTCGAGGCCACCCACAGATAGCTTGTCTGTAGGTAAATGTTCTCAAAGGCTAATGAAATTTGCCCTTAGTCTCCAGATGGGTCCAACCTTGGGGTCTTCATGCACATTGCCAGTTATTGTTCGTCCAAGCCCCTCCCCCTCTCCTCCCCCCCACAGACACAAAACCTCCCTCCCGCCACGTTCTCTCACACATTCTAGATATAACGTGTTGTCCCCCTCCCCTCCCCTTCCCGTGCTTTTTCTCCCTTCTTTTTCAAAGTATGACGGCGAGCGAGTTATCAACTGTCAGGTAAGAAACTAAAATTGTAAAATGTCACACCCCAGGCGTGTTTGTGTTTCTCGTACCCGCGGATTGTTTCTGAGGATTTCACGGCCTCCTCATTGTTTGCTTTTGTCATGAAATCCTCTCTTTTCTGCGCACCCCCAACGCACCGCCACCCGAAAAAGAAAAAAAACACTGTTGCACCATAGTGTTTTTATCTTGTGTTTGCTTTTATCGTGTGTTGTGGTTTGTGCGTATTATTGGGCATAACGCCAACCCGCCGACCCTCTTTGTCCTGGGATTCTTTCTGGAAATACAAAGAAATTCCTTTAATTCCATGTCTGGCAGGATTGAACTCCCATTAATCACGTGAGGGATGGGTTTAACTAACTTTAACATTTTTAAATTTTATTAAAATTTAAATGCGGATGGGTTTAAACTTTAAAGTTAATCACACGAGGGATGGGTTTAAACTTTAAAATTTAAATGCGAAAGGGTTTAAATTTTACAAATTTACAAATTTAAATGCTTTGTTGGTTGTTTGGCCAAAGGTTCGTTGGTGTATTGATTGGCAAAATGATCACTAGGACCCACTGATCGATGCAGTCAGATCACATGACCAGCAACAGTGGCGATGCATCATGCAAGCCACATCTGCTGAGACTGCGCAGCAAGGCAGGCGATCTTGTGCCTCGAAAAGGATGCCCTACGACTGTGCGAGTCACGAGTTCTCATGCACAAGGATGGGCACAGTGCTTAGAAGATGGTATACTTTCTGGTGCCAGCAAAAGATTGTGCTGGGACAAAACAAGGAAGAAGGAGAAGGAAAAAAAAAAAAACAAGGAAGAAGAAGAATGTTATTTCAGTGAATATGGAGGAAATAAGGTCATGACCATGGAGCATATGAAGACAAGAAACATTAGGACAGTGTCAAGAAAAGCGAAAGAAAACTATCGCAGTGCATTTTTGCAGCTCGCTGCCACTGTAGTAATGTCCATCGCTGCGGCCATGGGGCGACATGGTTACTCGCCTGCATGGCTGTACTACTACATGGCACTACGGTGCTGCTGTGGTACTGCAGCATACTGCTACAGTTTTCTGCTGCTGCTGTTCTGCTTCAGCCACTGCTGGGGAGTTTTGATATGCGGATATTTGCAAAGTGGTACGCATACTGGGAGGGAGGAGGGGGAGTGTCTAGGTGGATTGCAGGAATGAGAGTGTTAGGGTACCATCTCTAGGAAAAGCGCACTGAACATTTTCGCGGTTGTAAGATGCTGTAGACCTGCGGAGCACACTGAATGTTTTCGCGGTCTCTGCGAACGCGCGAACACGTTCAGGAACATCTCCCAAATATGTTTGGGAGAATGCAGCTTTTGTACCCAAGCACGCTCGGCGGGGGGGGGGGGGTGTACCGGGGCAATTTCCGCCCGGTTGGCAGCCTGGGAGGGCGGGGTGTGATAAGCCAGGCTCCGTTCCTTGCGGCTTCGTGTACGCTTCGGAGTAAAGCCCAAAGTAAGCCCCGAAACACGGATCTTAGGTGATCAGGGAAAGTGGGGACCACTTTTCAATTTTGGGATTAAATGCATGCATCTTTTGGAATTGCCTCTGTCCTCGTTCAAATCACTCCCACGTGGATGATTAGTGACCGCGTGGGGGAATTCAAGAAACAGTTATGAATTTTGGTTGTTGGCATTTCAAATTTCCTTTGCGCGCGTGGCCATTTTTGAATTCTTGCTTGCCGTGCAACTCGCTTTTTGCTCTGCATGTGCGCACCAACTCCCCTTCTTGTTAAGCGCTCCTCTCTGCATACCCCTTCGTCTTCCCCCAAACTCTTCGTCAGATCCTCACCTTACTCGTCGGCACGATTGATTGGTCGTTAGTTGGGATGGCCAGATCAATGTTGCAAAAGCGAACTTACACGCGCAGCTTGAATGACCACTCCAATTGAACGAAATCTTTCATCGCCCCACCTTCTTCGATCCTTTTGGAACCTTCTTCTTTCTTCTGTCCTACTCATCTACACCCCTCGCTGCCCTCATTACACGCCGGTGCCCGACCGCCCTTTGCCCTATCAATTTATGCACCCCCTCCTCTCTCTCTCTCTTTGATCTCGGCTGCAATGCTGCGCAAGCTATGCGCGAAGACCACGGAGCTGAACAGGCTCGGCGTGCCCAAGGAACGAGCAGAGTGACGGCGTGGGGTGGAACAAGCGGTAGACTTGGGGTAAGGCAGTCGGAGGGACTGAGCGATTGTGGAGACGGTGTCCAGCGCATCGGTCCGACACCGCACGTGGCAGCGGGGGATCCTCTCGGCCGCGTCACGCAGGAGTTGGACCCACCTCATCGCGAGCACACAAATGGAGCTTCCTTAGGTCGCTCCGGCCGAGTGCGCCAGCCATACCTCTCGCGAGCCCCTACGACAGGATAGGGCCTACGCGAGGCACAACTTACCTCCACCTTACGGGAGATGTCACCTCCCTTCGGTGGGCGTATCCCCGCCGAGCTACCAGTCCACAGTACGAAAGCTACTCGGTTGCAATCGCAGAGGTGAACCAATCGAGGGCGTTTCTCGTTTGCTGTAGCATAGGGGGTACGCGCGGTAATACGCCTATCGGACCCGCACGCGGGCCGACATCTTGGGGGGCTGAAGTCACAAGCGTGGCTCGACGTCGGTCGACCAGGACGCATCCCACACACCACGCGCACACCACTCTACGAACACAAAAACAAAACATACGCGCACGCACACATTGCACAAACGACACAACACGAACAACGAGACAGCGCTCCTAGTCCCTCGGTAGCCAACCCATAACTTTCCAATGCGGAAATCAGATAGGCGTCGCGCGCGAGACTTGGTATAAAACAGCGCGGACGCAAGGCTAACTCATATCGACTCGCAATGCAGACGTACGCAAGCAGTCGCAATGATGGCGTACTACGTGGTGCCCATAATCTTGCGGCCCTCGTTAATTTCGAGGGTCGCATTCGACACTCAAGTGTCGGCTGACACACTCCTTGAGGGTTAATCTCTTCGACGCTGGACAACCGCCGTGCGCGGTTGGAGACCACACCCTCTTCTCCACCCTGTGCAGAGGGGTTGAGTAGACAGCTTTACGCTGTCGTGGCGGTCGCGCATCAAGGGGTTTGACTTTGACAGCCGCCACGGACTATAACATCCAACCATGAAAACGCAAAAAGGAGACTCACTTCAACCCCCATTAGTTGATGGCCCTCTAAAATGGAAAGGGGGTGGATAAGCCCAAACGACGCGCGCGCGCAGGAGGTTCGGTATCCTATCCATAGGCTACCCGACATCCGGGATAATGAGGCCCGTACACGGACCCCCAAAGGCTGACTGGAGCTAGTCCTCCGCCCACGTGCCGCTTCACGTTACCAAGACCCCAAGTTTACTGGCCGTGTCGCGCTCGTGATCTCGCCGCCTGACCCATAACTCTTTTAGTGCGGGATGCGATGAGTGTCGCGCGCGAACCTAGTATATGATCGCGAGGGCGCTGGACTTACACATACTATCTCGCTATGCAGTTCTACGTGAGTAACCGCGATGACGGCGCATTGTGTAGTGCCCACACCCAAATGGCCTACTCTGAGCCAAGGGGTCCCCTTTCGACGCTTAGGCGTTGGCTGAAGCGCGAGCCAATAGGGGTAACCCTTTAGCGCGCGCAAAACCGGCCTGAGGGCCTTTCCGTCTTCTGCACCCTGAGGTGTCCCAACGGGTGCAGGGCAAGACGGCCCCTAGGGCAGGAGGAAGTTTGGAGCGGTGGTGAGTTGTCTGGCGCATCACCAGCAACACGCTGACCCTTCCGCCCGGAACTTTATCGTTCCACCAAGATGAATCGCAACAAGGAAAAGAAACAAGAAATTGGCGAGGGATATCCCCTCCCCCCCCTTCTATTCACCCCAACCTTCGACTGACCCTTAGTACGCGGGCACTTCAGACCACGCTAGCTCCACACGTAGGTACACATGCATTGGCACATATATATATATATATGACGATATATATATATATATATATGCACAAGGGGGATGATTATGTGACGATCACTTCTCACAGTCATAGTGGGTTTCCTCCTAGCCATACATATATATGCGACCGCAGGGCAGCCCAACCAAAACCCCAAGTCTTTAAACATACTTGCAATCACATCAAAAGTCAGACAAGAGTCCACCCACTACGCGGAGTCAACTCCAACCAGTTCCTATACTCATACCCCTCGCTTTAGCCATGCAAACCCCAACCTCCAGCCAACCAACCCCAATTAAATACTCATTACCTTTGTTAAATGGCCATTCAATAAAAGTCCGGGTGAAACCCTTAACAAACAAAAAGATCACCAGGGCTAAAGCCTTTTAGGTTGAGTATGGGGAGCGAGTAGGAATTGAGTCGTGAGCCAACGAATCGGCAACCGACTTGTTATGAGTGATAACAGATGATGATCCTTGCAGGATGAAGCTGAACTAGCCCAAGTCCTGAATCGAATGTCCAAGAAAGGCCTGTACCATAAGACAAGTCAATGCCCAAGCTAAATCATCAGCATATGGGGGATGACCCTCCATAACACATTTTCACCCAAGTTACCTACCAACTAAATCAAAGTCTACCCCTAAGTCAGTGCCCAAGCAAAGGTAGACTAACGGCAGGATGTCCCCTATTCAGGGTGGATTGCCAGAATCGCCACTTGTCAAAATATAATCTAACTCCTCTAAATCAAGAAAAATTCGGCAGCGCTTCCCGTAGGAAAAGTGCCTTTTCAGAATTTATATCAGCCTGAATATGAAACCAGAGATAGTCTTTGACTTTCAAAAGTCCAATTTTGTTTAACTCCCCGATTTAGCAAAAATTTGGGCAGCACTCCCCTTTCCAGATTTTTACTAAGTCGCATATGAACTTCAGACAAGCTGAACTTTGAAAAGCCAAAATTTGACTAACTCCTTGGATTTGCAGAAATTTCGGCAGCGCTTACCGTAGAGAAAGTAGCTTGCCAGAATTTATACAAAGCCAAGTATAGCAAAGGATCCCAGAAAATGCAAGAATCGATCTAAGTAAAAAAAGTCAACTTAGAAAATGCAGGAATTGACCTAACTCCTATCGCTCTATTACGAGGCGAGCCTCTAAAGCAACTACCTATCAACCTGACACTTAAACCAAGTAGTAGCCTCACTCAGTCTCATGCAGGCCAAACCACAAGGGTAAGTACTCTCGCCACCCCAAGTCAAACTTTGCAAACAATAGTTCGTACTCTCTCGATGCTTTATTCCTTTATACCCAGCTTACATAGGACATAAAGTCAGGTCGTCCAATCTTATGGAACCTGCCTGACGCAGTCATTGAGCATACACGAACAGGTTTCACAACTACTTCTCTCTTCCTTTTGGGCATATGACTAAGCCGTTCATCTTAGAACAAGGCTCAGCCGCCCTGAACTGTTTAATATCCAAATTATATATACCTCTCTGAGCTTGGTGTTCAAAAGTTGGGCATAGGACTGAGCCGTTCATCTTAGAACAAGGCCCATTCTGCCCAGGGTTGCCTTCAATTATACTCTTAGTTATACTCTCTTCATTTCATGACAAGCTATAGCCAGGCCGTCCAATCTTATGGAACCCATGGCTGACTAACTTGTTCATAGATAGCATAGTTTAAACTATAGCCAAAATTTAACCTTTTGGGTTCCAGCATGTGCGAGGCATTGGGCCAGACCGTCCAATCTTATGGAACATATCTGGTCCTCTGCCAGGTTCGTTTCTCTCTGATCCACTGTGTGCAGCATGAGTCCAAGGCCGTCCAATCTTATGGACATGCCCTGCCCTCAGCAAGAATTACCCCCTCATAATAAAACAAGAGGGGGGATGAGCCGTCCAATCTTATGGACTTGCTCAGACCTCCTCGATCAGAAACAAAAGAAACAGGACAAACCCCAATCAAACACGGCAACCAAACCCTCCAATCTTATGGTACAGGTTCGGCCCCTGAAAAGTCAGCCACAATCAAACCCTCACAATTCAGAGCAATCAGACCGTCCAATCTTATGGAATTGGTCTGACTCTCCATGCAAACTCAAAAATAAACACAGCGGTCAGGCCATCCAATCTTATGGAACTGGTCTTACCCCATAGGACCCTGTCGGCCTCAAGCAAAACCACCTTTCACCCACCCTTCCCCCCGATGCAATTCCCCTATTGTTCACAATCTGCCTTCAGACGATCAACAAAACTGAAACTGCCCTGGCACACGCATTCCTTTACTTAATCTGAATTCAGATCCTGAAAGTCAAACCAAAGTCAGAGTACAGGATGCATGCAGTACAATCAGTCAAACACAGAAAGAAGTATAGATATGGGTTATACCAGGGTATATAGAGGGAAAACAAACGGTTACCTCTCAATTCCCTGCCTCCAGAGCCTCGCCTAGGCTCCGGCAGAGCTCCCGCAATCGGTGGGGCGAACCTCCCACAGAGGCCTTGGCGCGGATTACGGGTTGCAATCCCGCCTGCCGCCTTCCTCTCAGAACCAATGGACTTAAGAGTAAGGAAGGCAGAGGTAGAAAGGTTCAGTCTCTCAGATACAAGGAGAGTGCTCTCAGACTCGCAGGAGAGGGCCTTGATTCCTTGATGCGCCTGAGGGCCCCGCAATGGCAGCCAACTTTCAGCAACTTGGTCAAACCTTCGAGGTCAACTGCCGATGTCGATCTTTTTACTGACCCCTCAATTCGCAGCATCCACTCTCTCTTTCCCGACTCAGTCCCTCTTCTGGGTCCAAACGCCCTGCACTGCAGGCCGCAATGGTCAACAGCCAGCCGCGGTGATATGCAGTAATACGCAACAATCAACACCAGACAGCGGCTGCAGCAGCTTGTCAGCAGATTAGCTGCAGCTCGTCCACAGTCAACAAAAATGGCACCCGTGCTCAGTCGATAGCCAGTAGCGTTTGTCTGCAACAGCCAGTCGTAGTATACCACGGTCAGCGGTTAGGTGCAACAGCCAACCCCTACTCACACTGATCACTTTTAACCAACAGCGACTTGTAGCACACACTCATGTAAAAGGTACAACCCACCGGCCCCGTAGTCAGCCTGCGTCGCCTGTTGCCGAACCGGCTGATTGCCACTATAACCAGACACCTATTTTCCTCCCCGCGATTCCCTTTTCACCCTCTCTTTAACGCAGGCTGCTCCCCGAAGCCCCCCCGCGCAGACCTGCATTCCCTATTCGTACAGGCTCGGCCTGCTACAGCAGCCCACTTGTTGGTTTTGCTGCGAACTATTCACCCTGCAGTCTATCTGTTCTCCGACTGTTGGCCTCACGCCACTACCGTGAGTCGGAGAGGTAGCCCACCAGTTAGCAGCTAACTTAGCCGTTCCGCAGCTCGTCTGCCGGTACTCCAACCCGCGAGGTGAGTGGTATCTGTTTGCCAACGGATTCTCGGTCCGCTGCCCACTCCCTCGCTACTCCGGTGAAATGCCCCACTCCTCGCTGCATACTCTTGGCACGTCTGCGCAGCACGTTTGCCCCCACTCATTCGCTTCCCTTCTCTTCAACTCCTAGCTTTCATTCGCCCGCCTCGTCGTTCGTCCTGTAACCTCGCTACCGCATCTTTGTAAGGGCCTGCCTCTGATAGGACCAGGTTCACTCAAGGTCATGGGGGGGGGAGAACTTCGCGACAGGCACATACTTCGGAGGGAGGATTCGGACGGCCCACAGGTAAGTCGCTACAGTGTGTAAAGAGAGAAAAAAAGAAAGGGGAAAAAGACTGAATCGTGCACTAAAATGAGGAAGGATTCATCGTCGTTTAAATCTTCCCCTAGACTGACTCTAACCCCAATCTGACTTTGGATTCGGGGTCGCCCACCCTGAAAACCCCTGTCGACTGCTTTCCCCCGCCCGAATCCGTTCATCAACGAGCGAGAACCCGTTTCCCTCCTGTCGTCTTCGCCTCCTCCATAGCCCGGTGCGGTCATGTTTCATGCTAACCTCTTTTCTACTAACCGTCCCCCTGAACTAACCATGTCATCGAACTCGCCCCATAAAAAAAAAACCCTACCTCAACACTCGGTCCTCCCGATTTTGTCACGGATCGGGTAGGAATCCGCTTCTTCTTCCCCCACCGTCACTCCTCCCGCCATGGTTCGTCGCACCCCCTTTCCCTACTAACACCTATCCTACTGAGTATCTTCTAGAACTAACCCTTCCATTCACTTCGCCCGGGGCAAGAACCCCGGGATCACTCCTTTCCCCTCACGTTCCCATCCAGGATCGAGAGTATGGGGCGTTCTCCACTGCGCCCGCCTCCTGCCCCCGCCATCTCCTTTCTCGTAGTGAATGCACCTGGTGCGCTATCCGGCCAGGTTCACCCCCTTCCTTCGCCCTTCGTTGCTGCGTCCCGCTTCCCGTCTTCTCGCTCCGCCTCCCCTCCCTACGCCAGGCGCTCGTCACCAACTGCCTCCCCGACCAGCGCTGGTCTCCCACAGCGGCCGGCTGTACAGCGCCCGACCCATTCTCTCCGCCACCTCTTCTAATGCACCCGGACGACCGCGGCGTCCAAGTTCACCCTCTTCTTCATGGCTACCCTGAGGGAACTTCGACGGGAACCAGCTACTGGACGGCCCAGCGAGTCTATCACCTCTACCCCCCAGCCCGATGAGCGATCACCACAGCAGTATCGCTGTGGCCTCCGCCACAGTGCCCCTTTTGCCCCCGTCGTTCGCTACCCGCCGCACCTGCGGTTGCCCCAGCCCCTGTTGCGCCGCCCTTTCTTCATTCCCGGACGCACCCGGCCCGTGTTTGCGTCCGGGTTCTGCTCTTTCCTTCACTGCCCTATCCCGCTGCTGCTATCTCCGTGTCGCCCTGCCAGCCTCTCTGCCCCTTCAGCCCGTCAACAGGCAAACCTTAGCCCGGCTCCTCAT
>BFEA01000297.1:1651714-1663535 GCA_003427395.1 Chara braunii
GATTGGTGGGCAGGCGGCTCAGGACTAGGGAGGAGGACGAAGTTGGGTTGGAGGAATGAGACCTGAAAGTCGCAGAAGGGTTTCCTCTGCCAATCATGTTTCGTTCTCCTCCATGGTTTCCATGCGATACCCAGCGCAGTGTTAAGTTCCGAAAACAGTTTGTTAGGGTCCTGCCAAATCTGCATATAGGAGTCTCGAATGACCTCCTTGATGACAGGGTCTTTCTCGTCATAGAATTCACGCTTCATGCATTTCCAGGCTTCCTGGGTTTTATTCCTGATCTGCTCTTCAACCACTTCCTGGGTTTTATTCCTGATCTGCTCTTCAACCACTTCCTGGGTTTTATTCCTGATCTGATCTTCAAGCCAACATAAGGATAAGCAGTCTTGTATATGAAAAAAAATTGGTTACAAACGAGGACCAATGTGCTATCAAGTGGCAGTTCTCTCGCAGCAGCCAAAGGCCTAGGCCCCAGGGGATATGATATTCAGTGAGGGAGTGAAAGGCCGCATCCCACCATTTCCATAGTTGGGTGACCATTGGGCACGCCAGTAAGCAGTGTTCAAGGGTTGCTCTGGTCGGTGTGTGGGTTCTTCCACAATATGCACAGATGGGGGATAATTTCCCTTGTTGTTCCAGGTTAGTCCTTGACACTAGCCAATCGGGGGTGGGGAGGCAGCGATGCAAGATTGCAAGGACCTATGGTTTGTGGGTATGATCTTCGCATATTTGTGACAATTTAAGATCCAGCGGTGAGTCTCAAGCCCATCAGTTTGCTACCGTTTGAATGATCGGCTGACTCGACCGTGATGATCATATATCCCCCTTTCACTATGTAGTCTCATAATTGCATCGGTTTAAAGCCAGGTCATTCCCATTCTGCCGGGTCGAAAGGAAGCTTGGCCACGGGGGTAGTGGTTTCATGTGCATAGTAGCCGTTTTTTTTGTCCCCCACCACTCTCACCTGCACAAACCCCCCTCCATCCGCATGTTATGTCTAGGTTGTCATTTCTTAACAGTTTTGTGAATGTAGCCCCGGTCAGAAAAGGTTCATAAGCTTTCAGTTTGCAGGTCCCGTGGTTGTTCTCCTTAACCTTATATATGACTGGATGGCCAGGAAAGTCTAAATAATTGACCACCCAGTCGTCACGTCGGACTGTCGGTCCCTCTCGCAGAGTGAGTCACCAAACGATAGGGAGAACCTCCTTCAGTTGGCGTGCCTTTTCTTCCACATTTTTGACATGTTTAAGTTTGTGTTGCAGCTGGCTAGGAGTTGCCCACTCCCCTCTCACTGAATCCCACAGGTCACCGATCGTAAAAACACCGTTCTTGGCCCAAATGAGCCAGCGAGAATTCGTTGTCAGTGATAAGGGTTGGCCTGATTCTTGCAATATGTGTGGATTGCCAAAGAGGGGTTGCCTCCATATATCATGCCACCTGTTCAGGGGATATTTTTGTTGGGCACCCCGTCGTTACCAAAGTCGGATCGTATAAGGCTAGAGCGGATCTGCTGTTATGTCCAGCTTTGTGGCCTATGCCGGCCAGGTGGATGCGCAAGGTGGGGCGAGGGGATGGTCCAGTGGTTGTTTGTCAGCCATTGGAACGGATGGATCTTTCCAGATATATCATTTTGTGGAGCAAGGTTGGCTATTTGGAGGCAGGCAAACGGCTTCCAGGGGATGTCATTTCCAATAAGAAATCGGACGAGCACTTTAAAATAAGTGCCTCAGTCTCGTTTTCAGGGTCCAGGATTCCTAACCCCCCTTTGGATCTGGGCTGTGTGAGGAAGTCCCACTTCACCCCGTTGACACAACCTTGGGCCTTAGCGTTGTTTTTCCACAGATATATCGTGAGGGCTTTATTTAATCTAATGTGTTGTTGTTTGCTCAATGACCATACTGTCAATTTATACCATATGGCAGCCAAGACTGCATTATTAATTGCTAAGGCACGTCCCACCAGTGATGTATGCAGACCCTCCCAGTTGGCCAACCGGTCCAAGGCCATGTTGACCAGCATGTCCCCATGGTCCGGTGGTGGACCCACGACATTAAGTCTCGCTCCAAGTATCCTTATGGCCTCTTCTTTGCGGGCCCATGCTACACTTGGCTCGAGAGGGGGTGGCTGTCCTTGAGGATGGAGCCAGCAGCCCTCAGTTTTTGAACCCCAGTTAACTTTCATATCGGTCGCGAGCGAGAAAAGGTGAATAACATGGATGAGAGCTTGGACGCTATCCGGGTCTGCTCGTATTAGTACGGTGAGATCATCCGCAAAGAGTGAAGTCATTGGTATAAGATGGTGCGGTATGTCTGGGATATGAATTTTGTTGATACCCGGATGCGCTTTAATCATCGATGCAAGGGTCTCCATAACAATCACAAATAGCAATGGTGCGATGGGATCTCCCTATCGCACTGATTTTTGAAGGCGAATCGACGGTGAGAGATGACCATTTAACATTATGTTGGTCGACGCAGATATGTGCAGCAAGTGCACCCATCGACAAAAGACTGGACCGAAATTCATTTTGAGTAGGCACATGTCAAGAAAATCCCAATCAACATGGTCATATGCCTTTTCAAAGTCTATGAAAAGGATCGCTGCTTGGACCCTCCGTTGACGGGCATATTTGATAGTCTCATTCACCAACAGGATATTATCCTGGATGTTCCGATTGGGCATGAACCCTGTTTGGTCCAGGTGAATCAACATATTCATGAGGGGCAATAGTCTGTTAGTAAGAACTTTAGCCACTAGTTTGTAGGGGACCGGAAGTAGTGTGATGGGCCTTTAGTTTTTGATATTCTCTTTGACCCCTTTCTTATAAAGGAGGGTAGTGACCCCCTGGCCAATCGTTCCTCCCAAGGTTCCTTCCTTTTGAATCACCTGAATGTACTTCATGCGATCATCCTTAAGGAGGTCCAAAAATCCCACTCAGAACTCCTTCAGGAAAGAGTCAATCCCAGTCGTTTTTTTCTGGCAACCCAGACGTCCTGTGAGGTTATAGGCTCGTCCAAAGTGGCCCTTTGTTGCGCTGTTATAGAGGAGTGAATTGCCTGTAGAAGGATCTCTCTCGCTTGATGAACCTCATTCGGGTGCCTGGTGGGTGTCTCAAATGTGAATAGGTTGTAATAATATTTAGCCGCGTACTTAACCATTGAATATGCATTGGTCGCAGGCAAGGCATCATTGTCTAGCGGGTGGTTAAGCCTGGGAACAGTGGCTGCTCTTGTCCTCGCTCTGGCCTTATTGAAAAAGACATTTGCCATTGTCCCGTCTATGTGTTCCTTTTTAATTTTGGCGTGCACCCTCCATGCATGCGCCTGCTGCTCAATATACGACTGGAGGTGGTCCGGGCCTCTTGCACTTTATCATAGGAGGGGCGGCACAACAGGTCCTTCATAAGATTTTCATCCCATTCTCCTAAGTCTCGCATGAGACTCTCGAGGCACGCTTTACGGTCTCTCGCATGTTGGATGGAGAACTTTTTCGCTCTTTCCCGTAATTGTGTCAGTCCCTCGTTAAACCAATTCACCCTTTCCCCAAAGATGGGTTTTTGGGTTTGCCAATGTTTCCAGAAGTCATTAACCAAGTCTTTGAATTTGGGGAGGGGAAACAAAAATGCACTAAATTTGTAGAACGCCGGACCTCGCTGGATGTGATTGTGGAATGACAGGCCCAGCGTTATCATCCTATCGTCGAAAGACTTACATGGACTGATAGTTGTTATTTCTGTTGTTGTAACTAGACCCATCAATTCTTTTGATATAAGCGTAAGGTCTATTCGTGAATTGGCCAGGCCATGCTCGCCCATCGATGATAGGCAGGTGTAGGTTTTTTGGGTGGGGTGCAGCAGTCTATATGCATCTTCAAGTTGTCTGTCTGCCATAAATTGTCTCAGCACGAGGATATCTGGACTGGGGGCGGATGGTGTTGAGGATGCTAAGTCATGTCGTATGCGCAACAAGGCTCAACCAAGCATACTGGTTGCAATCAAGAACGGTGCGAGGTTGGGGACTCTCCTGTTGGTCGGTGCGTTGCTCATCCTATCGATGAAACTCTCTCTCTCTCTCTCTCTCTCTCTCTCTCTCTCTCTCTCTCTCTCTCTCTCTCTCTCTCTCTCTCTCTCTCTCTCTCTCTCTCTCTCACACACACACACACACACACACACACACACACACACACACACACACGCACACACACAAGCACACACCGTCTCACACAACATGCTCTCTTCTACGCACACACTCCCCGTGAGACCGCACGCTAAGTTTTTGTCCAAATGGTGGCAAAGCAGGCACAAGATGGATCTTTGGGGGGGGGGGKGGCAGTTTCTTTGAAAAATGTGGGACCAATAGCTACCCGTGGGACCCAAGCTGGGTTTTCGTCAAAACAATGGCAAAGCAGCGCCATGGTGAAAAAGTGAAAAAGTCTGAATCCGAAAGGGTGCGGCCTTGGCCGCAGGTTGAAACGACACACCTACATTGCATTTGCAAGTGCAAACTTTGAAACCTCACCAATAACGCCTCCTTTATCAATCAAGCATATACAAACTACGGGTTGCGTACTCGTGCCCTCACAGTAAGTCAATAACACAACTTCGTCACTCATAGAAAAAAAAAATCAGTTTTAACACAAGCTCTGGCAGGCAGGACCGGGGCGCTCCCACCCTGCGGCGTCATCACGTGTTACCCGAGCGCGCAACTTTCTTCAGTGATACCATTGTTTACACCTGGCAGCGGTATGTTCGCGTGGGGGCGAAGGATCACACTAACTGCCAACGGGAGGGCTACTCTCCTAGCTATGGCTGGTCCCGACTGACGCATATGCTGACATCTGTCGGGAACCCCTTCTGCCTTTCGATGGATGGTGCACATGGCATACGTGGAGTCAGGCGAAGAGCGGGATCTGGGCGTCTACTAGACTATGAAGCCCGATCAGAGGGCGCCATGCCACCGAACATTAATATGGAGCCTGGATGATGTCTTCAAATGAAGCTGAAAGTCGGTTTGCGGAGAAGCTCTCCAACATGGTGTGTGTGCCATTTTCTGGACTGCTGCTTCATCGCTTTTGACACAGTTCTATAATTAGGAAGAGACGTAGGAAACAAAGTTATTGTTGATGCGTCGTGTGAGACTAGCACGAGCATATTGTTGTTTTGTCCTTTGTAATGGTGGAGTTTTTGAGATTGACCATGAGATACATGTTTGCTATAAATTGTCATTCGGGACATCCGTTAAAATTGGAACGATACAGAGAAGATTAACATGGCCCCTGCACAAGAATTGCACGCACAAAGGCGAGAGAAGGTTAACGGAGACCCTAATTTTCATACCACTTGCCATGCCACTTATATGAAAACCAAATGGTCATTTTAATCGAACTTGCCACCAATTCGTAGATTGGAGACCATACTAACTAACTGCAAAACAAATTCCTAAAAAATAAAATAAAAAACATATAAAACAGCAAGGCAAAAGTGCATTTTCATGAAATTTCGTCAACATCTCAATTTCAGAAATCTTGAGAAATTTCAGAAATATTAACAGAGGAAATTCCAATTCTCCAAATGACACAAAATTTGACACACACCAACCTTAAACCAAAACAAAAACAGGCAAAAAACAAAAAATGTCAAAAACATAAAATTTGACCCAAAAACCCTAATTTCAGTTTTGGACTCGTTACCCAGAGTCTGAAAATGGGGGTCCCCGTTAACCATTTGTGACACTTACAGGGACGCTCACTGCCCACCATGACGATGCCTTCACAGAACGACGCTCCCCGGATGCCACAACTCACCGCGGTAAACAATCCACACAAGACGGGTAAACCTACTCACCATACTTGCCAACTTCCATATAGCAAACATCTTTTTTTTTTTTTTTTTTTTTTTTTTAATAATTGCCATTTGGTGTGGCCTGCCGTGGGGGTGGTAAGGGTCGTGAGGCAGTTGTATTTTATTTTATTTTCCACACAACACACAAGGCCACTTTTATTCTTGGGGGGGCGGGCGGTAAGGAAGTTTCACTAGTACCATAGGTGGTGATCCACGTGTTACTTAGGTTTTCTCTTCTCACCTGTTTGTCAGCGTCCATTTTAGCATCGTTGTCGTCGTTATTATTGTTGTTTTTGTTGTTGTTATTTGTTTTGTTTTTTTTTTTTGCTTTTTTTTTATGCAGGGGTCATGCTAATCTTGTCTGTATCATTCCAATTTAAACGGATGTCTTGAAGGACACATCATTTTTTTTTCACTGTGTGGTACTAGGGTTTTTGCTGGTTGGGAAGGGTGTCCTCACCTTACTACACAAAAAGGGGGATAAAATGGATATTAGGAACTACCGCCCGATAACCCTACTTACGGTTGTGTACAAGATGCTTGCAAAAGCCCTGACGAACCGCCTAATCCCTGTTTTGGAAACACTTATACATCCCACGCAAACAGGGTTTGTTAAAGGGCGTAGAATTAAAGATAACATCCTCTTGGTCAACGAGCTCCTGAGACTGACACGACAGGACAAATGCAATGCGGTCGTGATCTTCATAGATTTCGAGAAAGCGTATGATCATGTAGACTGACTCTTTTTGGACAAATGCATGGAAAAAATGAACGTTGGTCCGCTCCTACGGAGATGGACGACAATTTTACACCAGAACGGCACCACGAGGGCCCAGGTAAATGGGATGCTGACTCCGGACGTTCAACTGCAGCGGTCGGTACGCCAAGGGAACCCGTTTAAATTGGAATGATACAGACAAGATTAGCATGACCCCTTCCTTTTCATTATCATAATGGAAGTGTTGGTTGCAAAACCTTTGAACCAACAAGGACTTGAGGAAACTTCAGATCTTCGCTATCCCAGAGGAAGTCATCCCTGTTTGCTCCATGTTTGTGGATGACCTGACAGTTACGTTAGATGCCCCCTCTGCGAGCATGAAGGAGATTAGGAACCTCATGGATCACTTCACAGTTGTGTCTAACATGACGGTCAATTGGGGAAATAAGATTTTGGGGTGGTGGATTCATCACTGAGGAGTGCGCCCCCCTGAGCAGCCAAGAGTTAAATAGATACCCGCAGAGGCCCCGACTCGGGTCCTAGGTATTATGATGACAGTCGTGGGCAAACCAGCTTCTAACGACGACTGAATTTTAAAACCTGCGATGGAAAAGGTCGTCCACTGAAACGACAAGCGGACATTGCTGGTGGGTAGAGCCCTGACCATCAATGATGTCATATTGGTTTCTTTGTAGTACGAGTCTGCAATATGGGTTCTTAGCAAAGAGGTTGTCAAAGCGCTGAAGAGACAGGTTACTGTGCTGCTTTGGAGAGGGGACAACAATCTCCCAAATGTCATCAATAGAGTTGCTTGGCCGGTGGTTATTCAACCTAGAGACAAAAGCAGTCTAGGAATTTTAGACCCGGTTATTCAAGTCACACCAATAACAGTTCAGTAGATTAGGCGGCTGTTATTCACCCCCCATCTTCCATGGGCGGCCCTGACCCTTGAACAAATTGCACGACTGACCCCTGAGGCCCCCCGTGTGGTTGACCAACTAACTTGGCTTGAGGACCACTTCTGGTCCATACCCCGCCCCTCCAAACACCAAACGGATACAGAACGGGGGGCTTTCAAACGAGACCTAGCTGGGGATGACTTCTGGATTAAGACACTTCGGGCGTGGCGTCAGCTCCCCATGCCGGACAAGAGCTGGTCGTCCCGGTGGGAAGATGTGGCGAGGCAACCCCTCTTCGGGAACATGTATATTACCGACTGACATGGGAGAGTATATCGCAGCTCAGACCCCTCGTGGAATAGCTGGGTCAAAAAGGGAGTGGTAAGAATCCGAGACATATGAGACATAGAAGGAAAAAATTGGAAAACAGAACAACAATTGAAACCCAGCCTAAAATACTCTCATCACGTGGGAATAACTTGGAGGAACTGATATTTTTCGTACTTCTGGACTTGATGTGCATCCTGCGAAAAAGACTGCATCTACAAGAAGGAGATTGGGTAGCCGTCTCAGACGACACAGAAAGTATGGGGAATATTGTGGTGGTAAACGCATAGGAAGCACTGGTGAGCCTTTTTCACCGAGAGGATGATAATAGGCTTACAAGATACTATCCTGAACTGTTGAGATGGTGGAAAAGTAATGATCTTCACCGCATCCGGGTGCTTCACATTCAAAAGGATTAGTTCGCATTCCTCCCCGATACCCCGCCGGCTGAACTTCCTCTCGACGCGGAAGAGTGGCAATGGAACCCGACAAGGAATACGAGGAGAAAAGAAAATAAGACCCTATTTACTCTATCGGTAAAATCGACCTACCGCCTCTTGACACGGAGGATTAACGTGAAGGATATTGTGAGTGAGCGTTGACTAACAGAACTGAATGTGGGAAAAGACGTCGTGCGACCCATCAGAAGGTTTAATGCAGTGAGATATAAACCTGCAAATTGGCCTCACTGCAGTGGCAGATAGAACATCGCTGCCTCCCCACCAACAACTGGCTAATAGATCGTACGTATCTAGAACATAAGGGTTTAGCACTGCCATGGTGCCAGTCTTGTTTAGCCTCCTTTCCTCACCACAAGACTCCAGAAACTATAGAGCACATTTTTCTGCGGTTCCCGGCCGCGGTCCTTACATGGCGCTGGTGGGATAGGATCCGGCGACAGCTAGGCACTGAATCCACATGGCCATGGGACTGGAGAGCCCTACTATGTGAAGCCTGGTCCTCCCCCACAAACTGCCCCTTGGCGGAAAAGGTGTATACACGCGATTGAAGGCGTCAAAATAGAAGAGGAGGAAGTCACAGAAATAATCAGGCAATGCATTCAAGAAGAACTTAGGGCACAGTGGCAACAAGTGAAAGCACAACTAGATCTGTTTCATATGAAAAGGGACATAATATGGGCCATTAAACAATTCTCAGAGGAATGGTTGGGGAGTGACAGAGGAGGCAAGATAGCCTACATTCGATGGGGAGGAGGTCAGGTACTGGATTTGGGTTGTGAGGAGCTCAGAAGAGACTATGCTATCGGTTTCAACGACTGGACTGAGGTAGACGCTGCAGTTCCTCTGCGACCTCCTGCGGACTTCCCCGATCCCTTCCCGCCCCACGGGCTCTCCATGGTGGATCTACAGTGGTACGGAGCAGCTTAAGAGCAAGGGACCAATCGGCGAGACAGCTGCAACGTCGGCAACAACGCTGTGGAGAATGGTATGATAGAGAGAAAAGGGGTTGCCATGATGGAATCCAGTCCAGCTGGCCTGTTCACCCTGCACAGTCAATCCCCCGGATCTCGGGGCAATCAATGCAATCAATGCTGGCAGGAGAATGCTCTTTCTTCATTATGGATCTAAAACAAGGATGTGAATATTGCTTTTTCAGATACCCTGCTCAGTTTAATCCCCCAGATACTAGAGTAAGCAATGTTAAAAAAAGGAAGGGATTGACAGTTGGGACTGCTGATAGGGGGAGGGAGGAATTAGCATGTAGCAGCAGAAATCTGGCGCCGGGCTCAGGGTGAAGAGATTCCCCCCTTCTCTCCTCTATCCTGCTCAGTCAATCCCCCGGACCCCAGGGTAATCAATGCTGGCAGGAACCTCCCACAATTGTTTCTGATTGTTTACTGATATGGCTCAAACTCAGTCTGTATAAGGGGCGTTGGACCCATTTTCCAGCAGGTGATGCTCCCCACCAATAGATGGAGCCTCTCACCAGGTGCTAGTGGTGTCTGCTTTTACTATCAGCACCACTAACACTGGTAGGGGTGTTTGTTCGAGAGAAAAAAAAAAAAGAAAAAAAAAAAGGGTTTTGCAAATTTGCAGCCACTAGTGGTCTGGTTTTTGGGCTTGGCCGACGATGCCTCACTGATCAATGGGACCACCTACCCTTTTGTGAGGGATTGTGCTCTTAAAAAAAAAAAAAAAATAGTAAAATACACTTCATCCACTGGATCTGTTGGGCCGTTGTGGCTTCCCCCCTCCCCCCCCTTTTTTTCTGTAACATCTGTGAGGATCCTATCATTGGGGGTGGTAATAGCAGCTCCCAATGATAAGCCCTCTTTTTGTGAAGATGGCTCCAATCGATTGGTGGGGAGCAGCACCGGCTGGAAAGCGGGCGCCATGTCCCTCTTACATATCAATCAAGAGCTTGAGGTTAGACTACCAGTACTTGGCCCACATATTGGCCGTGGGCCCTTGTCTTATACGCACCGCAACTTTCGGGCCTCAGGTATCGGAGCAAAATGGCTGGCAATGCCAGCCAAAAGAAAGTTGCGCAGGTCCGTCTTTTTGGGTGCGCAGCACATTTTCGCCGTGGGCCCTTGTCGTATATGCACCGCCACTTTCGGGCCTCGGGTACTGTGGCAAAATGGCTGGCAGTGCCAGCCAAAACAAAGTTGCGCAGGTCCGTTTTTTGGGGCACGCAGCACATTTTGGCCGCGCGCCCGTCTTATACGCACCGCCACTTTCAGGCCTCGGGTACTGTGGCAAAATGGCTGGCGGTGCCAGCCAAAAGAAAGTTGCTCAGGTCCGTTTTTTTGGGCATGCAGCACATTTCCCGCGTCCGAGAAAAGTGCCTCGGAAGTACTGGTGGCTTAAGAGGAGGGGACAGGCTTGACTGCCGTCCTACACAGTGCGAGCGATACACCATGCAACGATATGCAGACTAGCCGCACTACAAGCATTAAACCACCAGTACCTTTCTCAGCTATCGTTGCGGACCCTGAACTCGCCCTGCGCGCCCCAAAACACCGCACCGAACTGGCGCGTGCCTCATTTTGGCTGGGGCCACCAGCCATTTCGGTCCGGTAGTGCCGATCCCCGCTTGCTCCCGAATACACCAGCGCGTATTTGACTTTTGAGTGGGGAAAGGGACTGGCGGTTTAAGGTAAAAATAGCCACCCGGAGAGAAAGGTGAGCGAGAGGGGAGGAACAGCATTGATTGCCCTTGCTCTAGGGGATTGACTGTGACAGTCCGTTGGAAAGCATCAATCTCTTCTTTCTTTTTTTTTCTTTGGAAACATCAACCTTGTTAAGGTGCACACCCAAAGAATACTATGAATGGCAATATGAGCGCAACTTCCTGCATCGACCAAAATGCCAGCCCTTCTGTCCACACCAACAGCTCCAGCATACAGGCTTTGGTTCACAGGCACTCTGCTGACGGCTGGCACCACTGGTGACTATGAGAGGAAGGGTGCAGGATGGGGGCGTTATGGGGAGTCAAGGCCCGTGGTCACTATTGCCGGAAGGTATGGGGGACGAGGAGGGGTGGCGGCGCTTTAGTAGGAGGGACACATCAGGGGGGAGGTATCGCTGCTTGGCGGGGAGCGTTGGCCATGTTTTGTGGCAAGAGGCCGTCTGTTAGCTCTCTCCTGTCCTGTGTGGGGGGCCTGTGTAGAGGTGTGTGACATGGGGTGAAACACACGAAGGGGTGAGAACTGAGTGGTGGTTGGTGATGGCGCGTTCGGGGGAACTAGTAGCTGATGCGTGGCTTGCTACCGTTCAAGCGAGCAGTGCGCGAGTAAGCCAGGTGGTGGCGAAGCTGCAGTCGGCTGCTGCTGAAAGGATAGTACCATCGATGTCGTGGATCCAGAGTGTGCAGAGTGAAGAGGGGCCGCCCCCCCACCTGGATGCGATTACAGACTTTCCACGATTGGACGATTTGATGCGGCGCTACTACGAGGAGCTTGAGGAGGGGCAAGATCTTTGCACTACGCTGGAGGACCGCTGCTATGATGACGATGACGACATCATGGAAGACGTTAACAACATCAACCCCAACTACGAGGAGCTTGAGGAGGGG
>BFEA01000297.1:1690968-1737768 GCA_003427395.1 Chara braunii
AGAGAGAGAGAGAGAGAGAGAGAGAGAGAGAGAGAGAGAGAGAGATGCGAACTGAGAGCGGAGAGACTTCAGACAACACACAAGACGAGAGCTCGCTGAAGTCAGAAGCTGTCCAGATCCCTGTGGATGAACCTGGACGGAGTGCTGGGAAGACTCATTTGGATAGGGAGCTTGGCATGCTTACCATGGTCGGAGGCGCAGGAGGAGCTCCGCTAGTCAGAAACCGATAGCAATGAGGACACATCTGCAGTCCCCATGATCCCCATCCCCGCCCCAACCCCGGCAGGCGATCATCAAGTGATTCGCCCGTGCACCGACAGATATGGCCCATATCACACCCACAACCATGAATGCAAAAGATTACATAAACAATAAGCTAGTGAAAATAATAAAGCAAACAGCACCGCACAGCTTTCTTACTTGACTCACAATCCACTGCCTGACCTACGCTGCAGTATCGCCATCAGATAGGAGCAGCCAAGGAAGCTCACACCGCCCACCTACACACTTGCAGTAAACCGCAAAACACCCCTTCTTGCACTTATATAGGTCCATAGTAACGTCGAAAAACAACTTCAAACTTGAACTACCGACTTCCCGCAAATAAAACACACGGTCATTATAGCTGTGTCGTATTTGGGGCAACTTTCAGTCTAGATACAGCAATAATGACCATGTGTGCTACTCACAGATGAAGACGGTAAATGAACTGCCTAAGTCCACTTTCGTGCAAAAATGATGATTCATAGAGTTCGTAAAACAATAACGAAGTCCACGACCAAGTGCGCTTCCTGAGACGTGGACCAGAACAAGGACAACGGCGGCAGTATTTGGGCCAACTTTCAGTCCAGATACCTGGGCTTCCTTGTTCAAAGTCAGCACGAACCTGGCCTTCAGGGGCTCCCATGCCATCCTGACTGAACAAGGCCACACTGAACTTAGCAGAGACTCAGCCCAATGGGCGCTGCCTTGTTCACGTTCGCCTGTGGTGCCAAGTCTCCGTACCAAGTTGGCACCCACCCAGGCCCTGCTCCGGACTATGGGCCCTGGTTCACGTTCACATCTGGTGCTAAATCTGTGCTAAGGTGGCACCCACCTGGGCCCACCTGTGCCCTGCTTCAGCTTCGACTGTAGGCCTCGGAAACACTTCTTTTTTCTCAAAGACCACCTAAGTTCGTATTCAGTTAATAACGTAAGACCACATGAAGACCACAATAATAAGTGTATAATACAGTAATACCATGGTGGTGCGTGTATAATACACTAATACCACGGTGGGTGCCACCTTATTAGCACAGACTGTTTTTTACCCCTGCGGGCCCGCCAGGGGAGCCGCAAAGGAGTAGTAGTTAAGATTCCCACGGGAACCACATACTGGCTTACTTCATAGAGGTATGGAAAACTTAATTGAATGCATAAAACCTACCTACAAGCTTTGCCTTATTTCGATCGATTAGATTATGCTTCTATGATGGCACAGGAACATGCTTATTCTCTAGCTGTAGAAAAACTTTGGTTCACGTGCACACCGTGGTGATAAATCTGCCCTAAGGTGGGATACACCTGAGCCCTTTTTCAGCTTAGACTCTGGGCCCTGGTTCACGTTTGCCTGTGGTTCTAAGTCTGTGCTAAGTTGGCACCCACCTGGCCCCGGCTTCAGCTTCGACTATGGGCCCTGATAGGTCCAAACGTAGCCCCTAATTCAGCTTCGATTACGGGCCCTGATAGCACCTGCTTCAACTTCGACTATGGGCCCTGATGGGTCCGGACTTGGCCCCTAATTCAGCTTCGACTATGGGCCCTGATAGCCCCTGCTTCAGCTTCGACTATGGGCCCAGATGGGTGTCCCACGTCCGCACTTATCTGAGCCTTGTACAGAGGGAAAGCTCCGCCTTCCCTGGCTCAGTTTCCCACTGGGCCTATGCCCGTGCTCGGTTCGCAAATACTGGACCTGGCACTGCTGCTATGTCTGGGCTAAGTTAGTGTACGCATCTCCTGCTCCATCTATCCCCTGACGGAACTGGTTGACGTCCAACCGAGCACTGACGTCATAACTGAACAGCTCCACAGTAGACTTAGCACACACAGAACACGGACACGAGACCCCAGCGGAGCCTGGTCCATCAGCATAAACCCGACCGGGCCAAGTGATCCATATCCAGAGTCTGTACCACGTCTGTCCTGAGTCCGTACTATGTCTGTTCAAGTCGGGCCTGACAGAGCACGCCCATGGTAAGGACTCTGTACCCTAGACCTTACCATGGTCAACTCTGTACCATGGTCCCAGGACAGACATGGTACAGACCATGGACCTGTTCGGTCAGGTCCATGATCATGGTACAGAGTTGACCATGGTAGACTCAGGACAGACATGGTACAGACCATGGACCTGTTCGGTCAGGTCCATGACCATGGTACAGAGTTGACCATGGTAGACTCAGGACAGACATGGTACAGACCAGGCCAAGTGGTCCTACGTGCAAGCAGTGTGACCAAGCCCTTCCCAATGGGGTTGGAAAGACCAGCCAGCCCTCTGGTAAACACCACTCCCATCTTCCCCCCTCACCACCCCTCCCTCCTCCCACCCATTTGCTCGTAAATCCTTCTTGCCCTGCAGATGTGAAGGCACTCGACCAGGAGGAATACCATCGGACATGGAGCAGATATGGAGCAGACATGGAGGTCAATTTAATAGCCTTCCTCAATTCAGTGATTCTTTTGGATTGAGGACAAAAGGCCATACACAGCACATGGACAGCCGTTGACGAGAGGGCCGCTTGCTTTTCCATTTCCGATAAAAAGAAAAAAGGGGGAAAACGAGAAACGCGAGCATGGGCACCGTGATCCTAAAGAGTATTCTGTCCTAAAGATTATTCTGGAATTACAACGGGTAGACCTCGCCTGCTCTCATAATACGCACTCGAGGCGAGGGCCTCAACACCTCGAGACTAAATAACAAAAACGCGAAGCATGTTCAGCTGTCAAGGGATAGCTGTCATTAGACTCATTACTCAGTCACATTTTTTTCATCTTCCGGACAACATAGGGTGTTGATGCAGCGCGCTGTAAACGCACATACCACAGGAAAACGGCCAGATGGCCGATACGACGAACACTGCTCCTTTATGCATTTCTATTTCGGGGGGGGGGGGGGGGGGGGGGGGGGGGGGGGGGGGTGGAGACAGAGAATCCCCTCCGCACGTTGTAACCCCCTACTTTCTTTACTAGCTTCATATGTTTTGCCTGCCCAAATTCTACTCCGGTTTCTCTCTCTCTCTCTCTCTCTCTCTCTCTCTCTCTCTTCCACAAGAACAAAACTGTTACACTTAGTTTCTTACTCCACTTCATTTTCTCATTCAATTCCACGAATTACACAAGTAATTTGAAGTAAAACATTTTAGTATTTTACACCTTACCATCTTTGCCCAGATAGAACGTACGGTCATTGTCGCTCCTGTATCAACTGAAAGTTGCCCCGAATACAGCTATAATAAGGATTCTATTCAGAGGGATGGCACAAGGGTTTTTCAACAAAAAAAAGAAAAGGATTCTATTCAGGGGGAGACTGGAGAGCCTGTAGTTTCTCGGCTTATTACTCCATTGCGTTTTCTCTTCCAATTCCATGAAGAGTTTTGTTACTTCCAAAAGTCGACTCTATAAGGCCAAATTGAGGAAGAAGTCAGAAGAACCGGTCCATTTTTCTTTAGAAAAAGACGACACAAATCGACTATCTACTCTAATCCAAAAAATGACACACCCGCCACATCATTTCACATGGATCACCAACTGGGTAAGGCTACACAGGCCAGAACAAAAAGAAAGAAGAGCAAGAAGAAAAAGAAGAAACAAAAGAATAAGAGCAACAAGACAAGCAAGAAGGAAGAAGAAGAGCAACAGAGTAACAAGGCAAGAAAAGAGAAGAGTGACAAGAAGACCAAGAAGAACAAGAGGAAGAAGAAGAGAAAGAAGACAAGAAAAACAAACAGAGCAAGAAGAAGAAGAAGAAGAAGAAGAAGAAGAAGAAGAAGAAGAGGAAGAAGACAAGAAAAACAAACAGAGCAACAAGAAGAAGAAGAAGAAGAAGAAGAAGAAGAATCAAGTATTGACTTGGGAATTGAATTGAGAATGGCGAGGCCAATCCCGAAACCATCCACTGTCAGGAAGTTTTCAGCAAGACAGCCACACGCAAATAGCCAACGCTCAAACCCGAGATCAAGAAGAAGAAGATAACGACGAGGACGACGACGACGACAACCAACAACAACAACAACAACAACAACAACAATGAGGAGGAGGAAGAGGAAGAGGAGGAGATAGAACGATGGAAAGACAAGGACGAGGACGACCACGACCAACAACAACAACAACAACAACAACAACAACGAGGACAAGGACGAGGACGAGGAGGAGAAGGACGAGGAGGAGATAGAACGATGGAGGAGGACGAGGAGGAGGAGATAGAACGATGGAGGAGGAGGAGGAGGAGAGAGAATGATGATGAAGACAAATTGGACGAAGAAGAAGAACAGTTGCAGAACATAAAACAGAAGAAGGAAGTTGCTACTGGACTATGCTACTGCAGCTAGTGGACTTTCAAACAAAGACGTGTGTGGGAACTTCCCGCTCGAGCACACATATATATACCCGTAGACGTGTGGGAATGCACTAAAAAGTGTGGGAATCCTTCACCTGAAACAGAGCCGCATAACATGCTTTCTTCTTTTCTTGTTAAGCTTCCATTCTTTCAGTCCTGTCCTGTCCGATGAATCGTCATCTGTTCGCTCGCTGCTTGCTAGCCTTCTTCCCCCCAATACAACATACGGTCATTATAGCTGTATTTGGCGTGTCTTTCAGTCTAAATATAGCTATAGTGACCGTACGTTGTTTTCGGGGGAAGAAAGTAGCCTTCAGATTTACGTATTGCATGATGCACCTCCTCACTCTTCAGTGAACCACCAGCTCACACGATCCTACGTTGTCGAAGCCACCTTCCAACCCTGGCGAGCCTCGGACTGCGCCTTTTCAATGTGGCCTGACACATTCACTACCGGCCCAGGCCCAAATCAAAAAGCTCTTTCCACATATTATATCCGTAGAAGCCCTTCTCTGCTTCGCCTGAACGGGGGCACAACTTATTCCCTCCTGCTGCTTTCTACCTCCTCGCATTCACTTTTGATTATACAGTATCATAACTTCATAGAAAAAGTACAGTATTTAACTTTGGGGTGATCGCTACATGCTCCTCCCTAAACCATGAAAATAGACGACAAGCGTTGATATACTTGCGACCAGTGCGTACTGCAGACGACGTCGTTAGCAGTATGAAAATGCTTCAGTGCCATTCTCCCAAGATAGGCTAACAGCCTCCACCCTCCACTCAGTGCAACTCTCCACAGGCCAGCCAGTCCCAGCCGGTGCCAGCCGGTCCCAGTCCTGGCAACGGAGAAGTAAAGCACTCGGTTTTCCAGACATCTCGGCCAAACGGTTTTAACTCCGCTATATTCTTCTCTCAAATCTTTCCTGATCGTAAATTATTTCAATTCCCCATCACTACATACCTGCCACACTCCCTAAGGCATAAAAACAAAACAAAACAGGGGACCCCTGAGGGAGACAACAACGCTATGTTCACACGGATATTCTTTATCACGCACCAGTACTGTTCCCCGCTTGAAAAAAAAAGTGAGCCGGTCAACAAGGAGGACGCACGCGGCCCGGAGGCGGCCAGGTGCGCCCTGAAATCTCGGCGAGCAGGGCCCACCCGCGGTCGATAACCGGGAAAGGTATTGGCAGGTTCACTGAGCGCATTCTCTCTACAACCCAAACAAAGGTGGGGGAACTGAAGTGGCTTCACCTTCATTCCTGTGTCCCCACAGATGGGAGGACTGGCTCTACCTCAGGTGGGAATGCATCATTGCCAGAGGATTTTGGGAAAAATTAGACTTAATGTGGCAACAGGCATATGGATCCTCAGGCAGCTGGGACCTCCCAGGTACATGAGCTTTGGGACAACCACTTCACGTCATCACAGGTAGATACACTGGTAATAGCACAAGGGCAGGATCTAAAAATAGTTCAGCTTTTCAGAACTGGGGCTTCCTTTTTCTGGTCCCTTTGCTAGCCTGAAGGGGGCCTTTTTACTCATTGACAAATGAGCCCCACCCGGTTCCCCTGGGTGGGGCTCATTCCTCAGTGAAAAACCGCACCCCTTCCAGACTACTCTCTCTCCGCTCGAGGGACGCATCAGACTCGACCTCACAGCCAAATGGTTTAGGGTCAAGAAGCAGCAAGCATCCAGTACAGAGGCGAAAGACGCTTTCCCGACGAGATGGTCCCACCCGGTTCCCCTGGGTCAGGCTCACCGATAAAAACCAGAGACCCTACTGAGACCTTTTGTGGGACAAACCTCCTTCCTGCCCTGCCCTTCCTGCAAATCAGACAGCTATTCTATTCACTGAGAACAGTGAGAAGGTAGGAGGAAGGATATTCAGCTCGCATGCACATTCTCTGGCAGACGAGTACCGTACCTGCAATCCTTTTCTAATTAGGTGTTTGTACAGGTAATTACGTTCATTTATTATTAACCTCGTTTTTTCACCATTCCAACTTACAATTGGAATTTTCAATTTTCTTTATTTTTTTTTTTACAATTGGATTCTACTTTATAGGTGCAACTTTATTCTTTCTGAAGCGAAAAAGGGTAATGCTCCTGGCAATTCTTTTAAACTCCAGCTAGACTTGTAAAGACCCAGGTCTCAATTTGACTTTATGAGGGATGTTGGCTCTATGGATTTTTCCTTATGTATCTGACCGCAATTACGGCCGGAGCTGAATGCATCTGACTGTAATCTCGTCGGTAACAGCTGCATGACACCTGGAAGAGGACTGTCTCAGCGGTCCTTTTTTGTTTTCCCTCTGGCTTTTTACTTCCCGAGTTTAGAAATCTTTCTTAAATAGATGTGACTGTGATTACGGTCAGATGCATCCCGCTGTGACCGTAATTGTGGTCAGATACATCAAGCAAAGCCCTGGAGTGATCATGCCCCCGCTGCGACCATAATTGTGGTCAGATACATCAAGCAAAGCCCTGGAGTGATCATGCCCTGAGACATAGTTCACACCGTATCACCCTTCATTACACCGGTCAGATACATCAAGCAAAGCCCTGATCAGATGCATCCCTCTGCAACTCAGCTGTGACTGTGATTACGGTCAGATGCATCGCTGTGACCGTCATCGCGGTCAGATACATCAAGCAAAACTCGGAGGGGCCGCGCAGCAGCATGGGGTGCCAATGAAAACAAAAATCGGCAGCCTTCGAAGTGGTTCGGGTTTCGTGCTTGGGGTGCGATGAAAACAAAAATTGGCGGCCTCCGAAGTGGTTCGGGTTTCGTGCTGACACCCGCGGGCCGCCAAATGCACAAAGGAGACTGCACTACAATCCAGATGCATTCATACTGACCTCATTTTTATTTGAATGTATACAAACCATTCTGAGAACCAGATACATTTTTGAATCTTGTCTACTGGAGCGAGGACCTATGTCTCCCTCTTTCCGCGCTTTCTTTTTTTTTCCAGTCAGCGACGACACATCCGCTTTCTTTTTTCATTTTTTTTCAAGAACAAGGGCGACGGCCTTGAGATATCATCATCATCATCAAACTGACCGCCCTAGGCATTTCAAAATCGTAGTATTTCGCTCATCTGCTTCCCACTGGGGTGAGGTCCCACTAGCAAAGAGGGTTGGATAAACATCCTGAACCTGTTAGTGTTTTAAACCACCAGTGCTTGGCCCATACATCGGCCGCGGCCCGTTGTCGTTAACGGCCCAGAACTTCCGGGCTTCGGGGTACCAGACCTCAATGGCTGGAAGCGCCAGCCAAAACAAAGTTCGGAAAAACTTGGCGCGCAGAAGCTTTTGCTTCAATCCAGTATATTACGATGGAAGTTAACTTTGGTTGGCTAATTCGCTCCGTACATAGATGGTCTGCAAGTATGACGGCTCGGCATCGATAACTGGGTGGGACAAGTACTGGTGGTTTAAGCAGAGATGCGGAGTAGTTCAATCTCGACATTCTGCACCTTTCCACAAACAAGTCCAGATTCAGGTGTTGGGACCTCTACCCTCGAGCTCGAACTCAGCTCCACATTTTGACAGGTCAGGGGTGTACCAACTGAGGACGGCATACTCACACTAGCACGTACAATCCCAAATTATATGTGATCCAATTTGCGACTATACGGCACTTCCCAGTCACACAGCACACCCGTATACATCACAAAACACAAAGGACAGTCTCGACCTGCTCTAGGAATGCGATTATACGGCCCGAGGGGTCACACAGCACAATGCATAAAAATCCATCCCTTTTTTTCCTGTGTTTTTTTTCCCCTTTTCTCACAAGAGCTGCCCACCAAACGTCGAATTCTTTTTTTTTTTTGTCTCCGGAAAGAAACAGGTCTAAAAGAAATACTCAATTGCGAAGACCTCCAGAGGTTCCCGCAAAATACGTAACCCCACGGCTGTCCAAGCCGCTGACATTTACGTGCCCATTTGCGTGAAAATGCAAAATACATAGCCCATGTGACCCAAAAAATCACCTACAATTTACAATTTTTGATTTTATGAAAATGCGTGCTAGTGTGAGTATGCCCTGCGCTGGGCCAGTTGGTACAAATGTTTGCTTTCACCATCGGGCCTATAGCTCAGGGGTGGACCCCACAGCACCAAGGCAAAGCAAAATGGGGAGCCACGCATACATGTTTGCGCCCGTCCACCGCGAACGGACCTTCGCCGGACTGCGGGGGACCCCACTGCAACCGCGCACAAGGCGTAGTGTAGTGTCCCTGTCACTCCCGTTTACCGAAATAGGAAATGTTTCCGTTGTTTTCCCAAACGGGAAAGTGAGGGGCTGCAACTTGCGTTCAGACGGAGGGCACTTTCGTTCCTACGAGCGTCTGTTTCACATCCATCCACCCCACCCCCGCTGGCTCCGTCCGCGATGGAGGCCCCCTCTCTCGGACCAACCATGTAACTTTGGCATTTCTTTTCGGAATTCTACAAAGCGTGCCACGGAGGATTCCGCCATCATTACAGTGAGCGAAGTGGAAACGGAACCTCCTGAAGTTGAAGTCTTCCAGGCCACGCCCGACGGCCTGTGGGGTCTGAAAAACCCCTCCCTCCACGCCAAAACCTGCCCTTTTCCGCATGCATACATGCCTGCGGGCGGGGTCCGGGCCTCAGTCGGTACACCCACCCACTGACAAAAAAAGGAAATACAGAGACCCAAGTTTGAACCCAGCTGCTACAATCAGATGACGAAAATAAAATCGTTCTGAAATAGCTAGGGGCCCGGGGCCAAGTCCCACTAGCAGCGTTGAGCTACCTCAACGCCTGAATCTGGACGTGTTTGGGGAGACGTGCAGTTCAGGAAACTCTACACGATTTCTGCACATCTCCGCAAAAGCGTCCAGATTCAGGTGTTGAGTTACCTCAACCCCTGAATCCGGACGTGTCTGTGGATACGTGTAGAAATAGCGTCGAGTTGAGTCTTCTGAACCACACATCTCCACAAACACGTCCAGATTCAGGCGTTGAGGAAACTCAACGCTGCTAGTGGGACTTGGCCCCCGGTCAGTTCAATGCCGACGACAAGTTTGCTTTCGACAACTCCGCTCCACTCCACTTCAGTCCGCTTCTCCTTTTTTTCTTTCTTTTTTTTTTTTTAATACAAGAAAGCTCAGCTCATTTATTATATTTTGCACACCAAGGGGAGGCCGGGAATCCTCGAACAACAACCCGGGGCCAAGTCCCACATGCACCTTTCAATTAGCTCAACGCAACGGTGTGACACGGTTTTTGCAACTTAAAAACTCAAAACAAAGGCAAAAAAAGGAGAAGCAACTTAAAATCAAAACAAAGGCAAAAAAGGAGAGAATCAAATGCTGCTGAAAGCTTTGTTCCCCTTCCCCCTATTTCCCAAAAAACAATGAATAACCAAATGCTACTGAAATCTTTGTCCGCAGTAAAATGGAAAATACAACAATCCTCAGCGAAAGGCTCCTCATACTACGCAACGTCAGAGACAGGGAATCACTAGAACATGAAATGAACGTAGACAGTACTCCTGGCTTGGTGCATTCACAGAAACGAGTTTGGGGCTGCACAGCCAAACACAACATGAGCACTCTCTGTCAGAGTGTCGTCCCACGGCTGTCAGAGTGCCCTCCCACAGAAGGTCAGAGTGTCCTGTCAGAGTGCCCTCCCACAGAAGGTCAGAGTGTCCTGTCAGAGTGCCCTCCCACAGACAGGGACTCGCTAGAACAGGAAATGACCGTAGACAGTACTCCTGGCTTGGTGCATTCACAGAAACGAGTTTGGGCACGGCTGTCAGAGTGTCCTCCCACAGAAGGTCAAGATGGCACAAGCACCGTTGAACCCGTACCCCACTCGAACAAGTGGGGTATGTAGTTCAACGGAAGATGGGCAGGGTAGGAGGCGTTGTATTCGGGCAGAGGGATTTTTCAGCACCTTTCGTGAACCAAAAAACGAAAACGAAAGTCTTTGTATTTTATACACCTAAGAACAACCGCTGGATGTGCAGCTCCCGATGCACATCTCAGACGCCCCCTGCGGTCACACACGCTGAGCTAGTTCATAGTTGACCTCGCTCAACGGTGTATCTGGGACTTGGCCCCCAGGGCTCAACGGTGTATATGGGACTTGGCCCCCAGGGCTCAACGGTGTATATGGGACTTGGCCCCCAGGGCTCAACGTGTACCACTAGCGGCGGTTTAGTTTACGTATCGTATATTTGCCAACGTGGTCACACTACAGTTGGGCCGGGAGATTTTCAGATCGGACGGCAAGGACCCATGTACACTCGAAAGCACTAGTAAAGAGGATCGGATCGAACGCCTGAATCTGGACGAGATTGGGGAGATGTGCAGGAAATCGAGATTGAACTGTTTTTCTGCATAAAACACATCCAGATTCAGGCATTCCGATCTGCTTTGCTAGTGGGACATGGCCCCCGGAGCGCGGTTCCACTAGCAAACGAGTCATGGACCATTATGACCCCTGCACGACAGGTTGAGAAAAGAAAAATAAATAAATTTAAAAATTAAAAGACAAAAAATATATATATATCGTCACAAACAGAACTGCCCGGTAAACCGTAGGCAGAGAGAGAGAAGAGGACAACAAACGAGGGGCTGTGACAAACTGTTTCGTCGGAACGGACTATATAGTCAAACAGAGCTGCCTGGTAAACCGTAGGCAGAGAGGGAGAAAGGGAGAAGAGGACAACAAACGAGGGGCTGTGGCAAACTGTTTCGTCGGAGTTTATATATATATATGGTGACGTCACAGTTTACTGAGCTCAACGCCCAGATTAGGTGTAGTAGGTGTCGGGGTGAAATCCAGCGACAGAAATGGCCAAAACCAGACCCCACCGCTGTCCTCCAGACCGCCCCTGCACTGATACCCGCTGACCCTGAAATATCAAAGGCCTCAGGCCAGGCCAGAAAAAACTCACAGACCAGAAAAAAGTTTTTATTTTATTCGAAGTTCCATTCCACCCCCCTTTCAAAAAAAAAAAAAAAAAAAAAAAAAAAAAGGCTCCACACCAGTTCACAGCTTCTTCTCGAGCGGTGACGTGGCAAAAAGCTTGCTCTGGGCATAGGGCCTCGCTCCACTGCTCACTGAACGTGCGAAATGAGAATGAATCTTCCGCTAGAACATGGGCAGATGCACCTCCCTACTTTTTTGTCTTTTGTGCATCTGGTGAGCCGTGGAGCGAGGTCCATACTCACCGCTGGGGCATCGCTCCACTACTCACCACGTGCACAAAAGACAAAAAACAAAAAATAGGGCGGTGCATCTGCCCATGTTCTAGCGGAAGATTCATTCTCATTTTGCACATTTGGTGAGTTGTGGAGCGCCGCCCTACCGGTAGGCCCTTATAATCCCACAGATCCAGTCCTTCGGTGAATTAGCGATTCTGCGATTTCAAGGGCCTACCCTTCTTCCCCCGAATACAACGTACGGTCATTATAGCTGTATTTAGATCGAAAGATACCCCAAATTCAGCTATAATGACCGTACGTTGTATTTGGGGGAAGACTGTAGCGAGAGGAGTATCCTCTCGCGGGGGGGAGGGGGGGAGGGGGGGAGGGAAAAAAGAAAAAAAGAAAAAAAAAGAAAAAAAACTCGCTAGGGAAGTTTTGCGATCGGCACCGTCGATTGTGAAGATCAAAATCTTCAACCGCTCCCCCGATAATATAGAACCCCTTAAAAATTATATATCGTCAATCGTCAAAAGCATATATATATAGTCAAACAGAGCTGCCCGGTACAAACCGTAGTAGGCAGAGAGGGAGGGGGGGAGAAGAGGACAACAAACGAGGGGCGGTGACAAACTGTTTCGTCGGAGTTTGTATACGTATACATCGTCGAATATATATACTAACTGGATCCGATCATATCTTTCTAGCTCCTAAAACCGGCAGATAATACTAAACAGAAAGTTCAATATGCCTCTCTCTCTCTCTCTCTCTCTCTCTCTCTCTCTCTCTCTCTCTCTTCCCTGTTTTTCCTTCCTGGCTCTCTCTCTCTCTCTCTCTCTCTCTCTCTCTGTGTGTGTGTGTGTGTGTGTGTGTGTGTGTGTGTGTGCAGAGGGAGTCGCCCAGAGACGTAGATGCACATGTCGCAAAAATTCATACTACACGTTCGACTGCATCCTGGCTCACGGAAGGAAAAACCGGACACACAAAGAGAGAGAGAGAGAGAGAGAGAGAGAGAGAGAGATTTATGGCGCATTCTGTCGATGTCAACAGACCAACCAACCCGAAAAAGAAAAAAAACACAACCCTTTATCCCTTTTTTCGGCATAATCGGATTTACCTACCGTCCTGCTTCCCCTCCTCCGCCTCTTTCCTGCGGTCTGCCCCCCCGGCGAGATTGAACGTGGCGTCACTATAGCCGCGGTCCTGACAAGAATTGCGCATTATATTCAAAACACTCCCCTCTGTCCTTCGGGACATCCGTTAAAATTGGAACGATACAGTGAATAAAGGGGTTTTTTTTTTTTTTTTTTCCGGGCAGAGAATGAAGATTAGCATGGCCCGTGCGCATGGATGACACGCATAAATAAATAAATTAAAAAAAAAAAAAAAAAAAAAAAAAAGCACTCCTCTTTGGTTTACTTTCGAGAACGATCATTACCACTCTGCTGACCGACCACGCGTTCTATTCGAAAACAAACACTGAGTGTTGGAAAGGTCTCGAAGCTTCCACACTCGTTTTCTGAGTGTTTGTTTTCGAATATAACGCGTAGTCGGTCAGACCTTTGCAGCTAATCCCCGCAAGAGTGTTGAATGTTTAAGCATTCCTCGTTACATATATATAATTAAATTACATAATAATTAAATTACATAAAAATGAATTATATAAAAGAATTAAATTAAAATACAGAAATAAGCAAAACAATTATATAATAATCAACACTCTTTTGTCTGCTAACCCCCGCAAGAGTGTTGAATGCTGGACCATTCCTCGTTACTTATACTTAATTAAACTATATAATATTCAACTATACGAAGTGTATAATTAAAATATATAAATACTAAATAAGTAAATCAATTAATTAATATGTAATTTATTTAAAAATTAGTTATATTCTGTTGACTTCAGTAAAGCCGCTGGGGAAGGTCTGCGACGATCTGTTTGCAAGATTCCCTCATTAGGTGTTATTTATTATTATTTTTTTTTTCTTTTTCTTTTGGTTGCATAAAGCACCAGTTGTTGAGAACCTTCTGCTTCTGCGGCGGCCTAGAAGTTCTTCCACCATTAATGTATCGGACCCGATGCAGACAGGTCGATACATCCAAAACGTAAAAGAGAAAAAATAATAACAGGAAAAAAGAAAACGGAAAAAAAGAAAAAACGCAGCCGACTGGTTCTTTTATTTCAACGATAACCATTTGCAAATATTTGTTAAATTGATTTTAACCTCCACATACCAGTGCCACGTGGCAACGATCGCTGGCCTGTGAGACATCGTTATGCGTTTGATTGATGCCTTGTGAATCATAAGCTTGATTGGATTGCCTATGGTTAACCATTTGCAAATATTTGTTAAATTAATTTTAACCTCCACATACCAGTGCCACGTGGCAACGATCGCTGGCCTCTGAGAGTTATCGTTATGCGTTTGATTGATGCCTTGTGCATCATAAGCTTGATTGGATTGCGAGTTAATCTCCACATACAAGTGCCTTTTCCGTCCCTTGAGCAGCTCATCGAACTTTTTATGCCTATGGTTACCGTTATGCGTTTGGTTGATGCCTTGTGAATCAAAAGCTTGATTGGATTGCCTATGGTTATCTCACTATCCCTCTGAGAGTGCCAAGAGAGGGCAAGTCAAAACGACTCAAAGAAGCATCTTCTGTAGTATTCCACTTTTTTATTATTATTATTATTATATATATCGTCAAACAGAACTGCGCGGTAAACCGTCGGCAGAGAGGGAGGGAGAAGACTCAGAAGAGGACAAAAAAACAAACGAGGGAGGGAGGGGCTGTGACGCACAGACTGTTTCTTGGAAGGAGTTTCACCTACCTACTCATCAGGAGGAGGCTGCACCCTCAAAAACAGTCTGCAGAATCCCCTAACTGATTACACTGTAAGTGATATAATCCACCTTAACCCCGGTTGTGGTTAAGCATCAACCATCTGCCCGACAACTGATACTACCCTAAGGTGGTGGGGACCACCAACCACTGCCCTCAAGGTACCTGTGACGAGAATCAAAGCAGACTATCACAAACGCACACCAGATTTAATATACATACATATATACACATAGGGTTCAGCCTCCTGATGAGTCGGTGAAACTCCGACGAAACAGTTTGCCACAGGCCCTCGTTTGTTGTCCTCTTCTCTTCTCCCTCTCTGCCTACGGTTTACCGGGCAGCTCTGTTTGACGATATATATATAAAATTGTAAATATATATATCGTCACATAAATATCAGAGCGCAAAGGCGAAAAAAACAGAAGAAAAATCGTTCGTTTTTTCCTTATTTATGGACGTACTTACAGTCAGATTCATCAAAGTAGAGCGTGATTACGGCCAGATACGTTTGAGATTGTACAAGTTTGTAACGGAGAATTTGTTTCTGTCCGTTTCGGAAAAACGGAGAATATTTCGTCGGTGTACAAGGGGTTGTAGTTGGTGTACAGCTGAGACTTTTCAGATAGGACAAAAGAAAAATGGATAAAAGAGACAAATGGATAAACAGACACAGAGACGGACGATCTGATAACTAGATATAGAATATGACCGCACTGCATTAATGATCCGCCGATCTCAAGAATCGAACACGCGACCTCCCACATGGGAGTTGCAAGATCAACCAAACGGCTAAAAGCTCATTTGGATAAAACTGGAAAAAAAAAATACATGGATCCGTGGATGAATCAAGGGATTAGATAGATCGATGGAATAACTGGAAAAGAGATGGATCCATGGATTAGAGGGATGGATGGATGGATCGATGGTATGACTGGGCAAGATGAATCCATGGATTAGATGGATCGATGGTCTGCCCAGAAAATAGATGGATCCATGGTAATCAATGTCTCGATGGACGTGTCGATGGATGGATAGATGGATGGATAGATGGATGGATCGATGAATGGATCGATGGTATAACTGGAAAACAGATGGATCCATGGATTAGATGGATCGATGGTATGCCCGCAAAATAGATGGAGACATGGAGTAGATGGATGGATGGATCGATCGACGGATGGATCGATAGTATAACTCGAAAAGATCTGGATCCATGGATTAGGTGGATTGATGGATTAGGTGGATTGATGGATTAGGTGGATTGACGGATGGATCGATGGTATGGCTGAAAAGTAGACGGATCCATCGATGGAACCATGTGGATCCATGGATTAGATGGATCGATGGTATAACTGGACAATAGATGGATCCATGGATGAGTCAAAAAAAAAAAAAGGATAGCCGGTTGAGATGGACTACATTTTATGGATGGATGGATGGATGGATGGATGGATAAACAAATACACAGATTGCTTAGTAAAACACAAGGGAGGATATTGTCCCCCAAAGAAAGAAACCCAGCCAGCCAGAGTCCACTCTACTCTACTGTACTCAACCGTTGATACACCCACAAGATTAGATTAGATTAGATTAGATTAGATTATAGATTAGATGGATGTGGTGATGTGCACCCAGCCACACTTGACCGCGGATAGGTACTACCGTCTTCCCCCGAACATAACGCACGCTGATAATGATTGCACACAAGCTATATTTCAGGTCAGGTACAGCCAAAATGAGGGTGCGTAGTCTTCAGTGGAAGACGGTAGATAGGTAGCCAATACAGACCTTTAGGTGAATGTTCTGCCTCGAAAAATAACATCTAAAATTTGGTAGATGTCCCGACCGTGTTCATGTCCCGACCGTATTATCTACGTAGATGTCCCGACCGTATTATCCAGAATATGGATACGATCGTATTATCCAAATGGGGCTGCACCCAGACGGTGTCACCTTTAAATAAGCTTGGTGCAGCCCCATTTGGTAATACAGAAAGAATATAAGCGCCGGGACAGCGTCCCACTACCTGAAAAGATGTTTTTTTACCTGGATTTTTTTTTTTTTTCTTCCCGGCTATCAGTGCAAAAATATCTCAAGTGTTTTTTTTCTTTGGGGGGGGGGGGGGGGGGGGGGAAAAAAAAAAAAAAAAAAAAAAAAAAAAAAAAAAAAAAAAAAAAAAAAAAAAAAAAAAAAAAAAAAAAAAAAAAAAAAAAAAAAAAAAAAAAAAAAAAAAAAAAAAAAAAAAAATTTTTTTTTTTAAAAAAAAAAAAAAAAAAAAAAAAGTAAGATGGATAAAGACAAGACAAGGAATAACGCGAAACAATGATTAGCAGATAATAACTAACAGTTGTACTCAAATTAGATTAGAGTCTTCTCATCCTCATCCTTCGCTAGGGACGGATGCGAACTATATACTTCTACGATTGTTAATTCTTAAAAAAAAAAAAAAAAGTCAAATTTCGTATATCAGTACCTTGGGAGATCCGTTAAGATTGCAACGATACACAGAAGATTGGCACGTATGACACACATAAAAAAAAAAAAAAAAAAAAAAACCATATTATATTTACATTAACAAAATAATTTTGTATAACTTAAAAGTGTAATATATATTATATTCCAGTCTAGTAAAGCACAGTATGTTTGATTTGTTATATATTATTTCATTATATATTATCCACGGATATCAATCAATCAATCGACTCACTCACCAGTCAGATCGTTTGCCATCTGGGCCATCATGATAATTGATGATGAATTGATTGATTGATTGATTGATTGATTGATCGATGATGAATTTGATTGAATCGATTGAAGAGGATAAATTTCATTGATTGATGAATGATGATCAATTTCATTCATTAATTATGAATTAGATTCATCGGTGATGAATTTGATTGAATCGATTGATGATGAATTTGATAGACTGATTGATTGCTTGCTTGCTTGATTGATTGCTTGATTGCTTGCTTGCTTGATTGATTGATTGATTGATTGATCAATCGATGATGATGATGGCGCCAACAATGGTACGAATGATAAGATCTCCAACGGCCAACAGCAAATCGCCACCGTTAATTTCATCTAATCAATCAACGAACGCCAAGTTCTCTTCTTGTCTCTATATCTGAGTCATATAACATAGTAGGAAATAAATATTTAGTACAGTAAAATAAATAAATAAACAAATAACAAAATTAAACTAAAAATTACAAATCAGTAAATAATATACTAGAGGATAGAAAATAAAAATATATATGTACTACTGTACGTTGCCACTTGTACGCACCCTCGTACGAGTACGGATTCGTACTTTTGTACTCGTACGCTACTCGTACGCTAGGGGCCCCGTACGAGTTCTTTTTTTTCTTAATCCGGTATTGTTTTTATTTTTGTTCTCAAATTCTAATAAGAATCTGAAGACCTGTCTCTTATACACATCTAGATGTGTATAAGAGACAGCTATATGTCTGTATACATATACATATATCGTGCGCTCTCTGATATTTCTGTGACGATATATATATTGTCACACTGTGAAGGCAAAAAAAAAGCAAAACAAGAAAAGGAAAAGAAGGATTATCGTCAAACAGAGCTGCCCGATAAACCGAAAGGGAGAGAGGTAGGGAGAAGAGGACAACAAACGAGGGAGGGGCTGTGACAAACTGTTTCGTCGGAGTTTCACCGACTCATCAGGAGGCTGAACCCTYAACAGTCTGCARAATCCCCTCACTGATTACACTGTAAATGATAAKCTACYTTAACCAAAATCAAAGTAGACTATCACTCACCCACACCAGAYGGAAAACTCTACAGACTGTCGGTTCACACCCCATCGCAAGCCAGCAAAACATCCACGAAACAAAGAAAGGTCTGTCACAGCCAAAAAATACACTCCAGACACGCCGCTGGCACTATGTATATATATATATATCGTCACACCGTGTAGCGGAGCGCAAAGGCGAAAAAAGACAGAACAAAAAAGGAAAGAAGAAAGGAAGGAAAGCTCCACCTGGTCATCACCTCTGACGTACAAGGCCGGCCACGTGGATGACAGACAGGTTGAGCACCGGCTGCCGCCATCCCCCGGTGTCACAAGGACCCACTTGCACGCAGACAAAAGCCACGTATATATATGTCTGTATACATATACATATATCGTGCGCTCTCTGATATTTCTGTGACGATATATATATTGTCACACTGTGAAGGCAAAAAAAAAGCAAAACAAGAAAAGGAAAAGAAGGATTATCGTCAAACAGAGCTGCCCGATAAACCGAAAGGGAGAGAGGTAGGGAGAAGAGGACAACAAACGAGGGAGGGGCTGTGACAAACTGTTTAGTCGGAGTTTCACCGGCTCATCAGGAGTATCAGAGCGCAAATGCGAACAAAAAAGAAAAAAGAAAAAAAACAGGAAAAAATGAATTCAGTTTTTTTTCTTCTTCCTTATATAACTCCCCCTGTTCAGAACCTCTTGCGTACAAGGCCGCCCACGTGGATGTAGGTTGAGCGGCGGTTGCCCCCACCCCCGTGTGTCCTATCGACCCACTTGCACACAGCCAAAAGCCAAAGCGGCAAAGAACAGAAGAGCGGAACAGCCAAATAATACACAACAGGGAGCAACAAACAGATCCCAGATAACAACTCCCACATGCAAGCACCGCCCCTGCCCACACACAGGCCAAACGACGGCACAAGACCAACCAGGCCGTCACGCATTCTTGTCTGCAAAAACATAAAAAAGAACCCGGAGGACCGGTCTAAAAGGCAATCCCGGATGACGATTCCCACATGCAAGCACCGCCTCGCGTTCTAAAGGCCGAACAACGGGAAACAACCAACCAGGATGCCAAGACAATAAAAAAAAAACGGATGACTGGTCCCACATGAAGCACCGCTACCTGATCACTGAATAGACCGAATAACGGGACAAAACCAACCGGGATGCAGACAAGATAAGCATAACAAATCTACCATATCCATAGTAAAAAAAACGGAACCATACAGTAGGCCCGCAAAACGAATATTGTCATATATACATATATACATATATACATATATACCCATTTATACATATATAAATATATATACATAGATAAGCATAGATAAGCATATATATATCGTCACAAACAGCATGTATATGTATATGTATATGTGACATCTGTACAAAAAGATGCCGGACGCCATATCTATACATATACGACACCTTTTGGTTGCGCCTCCTCTCCCCAACCTCCCCCTCCCCCTCCATCTCCCACTGCCATCCCCCCCTTCCACCCATTTACTATAGAAGCTATAGATTTATGGACTGAATATTAGACGCATTTTTCTGAGCTTGATTGTTAATTCATGAAATAATAACAATAATTATTAGTTTTCAATTAATCATTATTCATGAAATAATCATTCTCCTAGCATGTACGCTTCTTAAGATTAGCGTGGCATGGCGTTTGGTTAACAAGACCACCACGAAATCGAGTGAATTTGGTCGCAGTTGCGACCAAATACATCCAGCAATCTAGACGTATTGGGGGGGGGGCGTCTACGCCCTAAGACCAGTACAACTCGGTATGAATGCGACCCATCGCAAACAGTGTCCAGATAACATCATCATATACTGGACACACATTCTTGGACGAGTTTCGCCGCAATTGCGACCAGATACATCCAGCAATCTACAAGTTCGGAGATATTATTCTTGTATTATGACCCCTACTAAAACTGAAGATAAGATCATATACTCGACACACATCCACCGATGAATTTCGCCGCAATTGCGGCCAGTTACATTCCACAATCTACAACTGTCCCCCTCCTGAGACTTATCCACAACCCCTTCAGATCAGACGGGACAGCTGCAGACTGTCAATCAATCAATCCATTAATCAATCAATCCATCCATCAATCAATCAATCAAATCAGTCATTCAGTCAACCAGTCAATCAAAATCAATCAACGTCCGCCAATCAATCAATCATTCAGTCAAATCAACCGATCTGCACCGCGTTTGCCTCGCTCAACGCACATGTCCCTCCAATCAATCAATCAATCAGTCAATCAATCAATCAGTCAGTCGATCAATCAGTCAGTCAGTCAGTCTTTCAATCAGTCAATCAACCTATGCATCAATCAGTCAATCAATCCATCACTCAATAAATCAATCAATTAATCAATCAATCAATCGATCACTCTGCACCGCAATTCATATCTACTGCCTCCTCTTACAGATGCGCATCAACCTAGGTTACTCCACGAGTTTTCATACTATTAATTAATAGCAAACATTACAGATTTGACCGTTTACTTCCATCGAATGCGCAGTAAAGAGGACAAGAACATGAATATAGTACTTAACTACACCGAGAGGCCAAACACCGTCTTGCTGACATGTTTGGTCAAAACTCCCATGTTGTGGAAACGCGACCGTTGCCCGACGCGTTCCTGCCAGGTCGCTACTGGCACTCCCATGTTTGAAAAACGCTACCCTTCCGCAGATGCCCCTTGCAACATGAAGAAGACCAAACGTTGACTATTAATGATAACCACGACCAACAAAAAATAATATTATATAAATACGTAAATATCAAACGTCACATAAATACAGCCATCTGTATCTATATATAAACAGTTCGCCACAGACCCTCAGACAGCCATCTATATCTATATATAAACACTTTGTCACAGCCCCTCGTTTCTTGTGCTCTTCTCCCTCCCTCTCTCCCATCGGTTTACCGCCGGCACCTCTGTTGACTAAATATTTATAAAAAATAGTAAATATTATATATTATATATCGTCAAACAGAACGGGCCGGTAAACCGTCGGCAGAGAGGGAGAAAGGGAGAAGAGGACAACAAACGAGGGACTGTAAATATATATATAGTCACACTGTGAATCGGAGCGCAAAGACGGGAAAAGACAACACAAAAAAGGGAAGAAGGAAAGCTCCGCCCGTTCATCACCTCTTACGTACAAGGCCAGTAAAAATATATTGTCACAAGAGTACTATATATATTATTAAAATTATATATAATTTTCGCTTTTGCGCTCTCATATCTTTGTGACGATACATATACATCGTCAAACAGAACTGGCCGGTAAGCCGTCGGCGCAGAGGGGAGGGAAAAGAGGACAAAAAACGAGGGAGGGGCTGTGACAAACTGTTTGGTCGGAGTTTCACCTACCTACTCATCAGGAGGAGGCTGAACCCTCAAAAACAGTCTGCACAATCCCCTAACTGATTACACTGAAAGTGATCATCCAACTTAACCCCGGTTGTGGTTAAGCATGAACGACCCCCCGACAACTGATACCCTCAGGTGGTGGGGACCACCAACCACTGCCCTCAACGTACCTGTGACGAAAATCAAAGCAGGCTATCACAAACCCACACCAGATGGATATATTAACCGCGAGTATTACCTTGTAATTACTGGATCGCATACATGCCATTCATTCATGCGTTAATCATTGATGAGATGAATAACCGTATTATCCTGAAAGCTTTTTACTTCACACACCATACTACTTTCTTTACCGATGGCATCACCTCCCCCCCCTTCCCCTCTCCTCGTCCTCCTCCTCCCCCCCTTTCCTCCTCCCTCCTCACTCCCCGTCATCATTCGGTTACCTAAACCACATCACACGTCAGCCAACCCAGCACACACTCCCCTTCCCTTTTCCCCTCCCCCCATCTCCTCCTCCTCCCTCCTCCTCACCCCCCGCCAACCCATCACAACAGCGTACGAGATGCTGGTGCATACGGGGATAAGGCGGGGGGGAGGAAGACGGGGTAGACAGCGAGGGAGGGAGGGAGGAGGGAGGAGAAGGGAGGAGATGTCAAATGACTCTGTCATCGCGAGAACCCACTTCCTGCCGTCTCCCCCCCCCCTTCCCCCCCCCCTCTCTGCATTCTTTTTTTCCCCTAAAGAAGAGGAAAAAACGGAACTTTATTATAATTTCTATATTTATGAACGCTGGAAATCGGGTCCAGCGTCCAAAGCATTCTCCTCTTTCATTTCGCCCTCCTTCCTCTTAATTCCCGTTCTATTATCTTATTGCTATACTCGAGTCAGTACAAATTAGTCAACGCAACGCGCCTTCAGTCGACGATCCGACCCATTGCACCTCCCGTCGATCACCTACCAACAGTAGTATTATTTTTTTAGGTAAATATAAATTAAAAAAAGTAAGAATATATCTCTCCCACTTACACATCCGTTCCTCGATACACTCTTGTACTCTGAGCCTTCAGCTTAACACACACACAAAGGGCAAAAGAAAAAACAAAAAGATCAAAACACACACACACACACAGAGAAATGCCACAGAGAAAAGAGAGATGGAGAAGAAAATCGACTATGGCCTGGGAAGAGTGCGGGAGAGAGAGACAAGCATGAGAGAGAGAGAAGAGGGAGGGACAAGAGAGAGAGAGAGAGAGGAGAGAGAGAGACATTGGAGGTGGAGAAGAATGGACATTCAGTCGGTGTGCAATCTGACCAGGAACCAACATACGTCATAGACATAATCAGCTGAACATTCTCTGACAGCTCGCCCCAACATACGTCATAGACACAGTAAGCTACCAGTAGGCTGGCCTCACAAATACGGTGGCCTTCTGAGACCAACCGTCTTCACACGACGACTACCGGTAGGACCCGGGGGGTCATTACGCTGAACATTCTCTGAAAGTTCGCCCCAAATACGACAAATTTATTTTTGTCGTATTCCGCGACCGGACCGGGCATTCCTCGTTGGGGTCATTATCACTGACGATTCTCTGAAAGTTCGTCCCAAATACGACAAATTTGTTTTCGTCGTATTCCGCGACCGGACCGAGCATTCCTCGTTCGACAAGGTAGCCCAACCTTCCTCCCGCCCCCCCCCTTCTCCTCTCTCTCCCTTCCCTCGTCCTCCCCCCCCCGGTGGCCCGCGGAGCGTGGACCCCACCCTCTTCGCTGCAGCGAAAAGAACCGCATTCTACCTTCTTCCCCCGAATACAACGTACGGCCATTATAGCTGAATTTGGAGTATCTTTCAGTCTAAATACAGCTATAATGACAGTACGTTGTATTCGGGGGAAGAAGAAAGTCCATCTTCACCCGAATAGAACGTGGGGCTCATCAGTCGTACTTGAGATCACAAGCAAACTTTAGGTCAGATTAAAATCGAGGTAAGGATCAAGATAAATAATAAATAAAGAAATAAGTAAATATGACGCCAGCTGCCATTTTAGGAAAGACGTTGAAAGCCCCCCCGCGGCTATCAGCCAATCATGGCCCTCTGTCCGCATGCCGCCTTGTCCGCGATTGGCAGAAAACGACAAACATAACCTGTCCAAAGTCATGACAGAAAGCGACAAAAAATATTTGTCGTTTTCAGGTAATCACGGACGTACACGTCGTACATCATGCTGACGTGTCCGCCACTGATTGATTGGAAACGATTAGACATGCAAATAAAGTAAATTCAAAAACAAAAAAAAAAAAAAAAAAAACGTGTACAGCAAGCGGCTCGGAGAAATTTATAAAAAGCTGTTGATTCAAAATTATCCATCGACCTGGTCTCCTAAAAACAATAACTAAAAATAAAATTAAAATTAAAATTAAAATTAAGAATACACTCGACCACGACAAGACACTCACGGCCATGGACAAAGCCGCTGACGGGCGCGTCCAGGGCAAGCAGAATTTGCGGAGACGTCAACTCTTTTTTTGTCGTTTTCAATCAATCATTGGCTCCACCGAGATGACGGTACGATGATCGCCATCCTCGTCGGATAAGGCAACGTCGGGATCGCGACCGCAGTGTTTTGGATGTGGATGGGAGGAGGAGGCGACAGACAGCAATCAATCAACCGATGACAGGAGAGAGAAGAAGAGACACCCGCGTGCGCGCAGCTCGAGAAGGGAGGAAGGAGGAGAAAGGAGGAGAAAGGAGGAGAAAGGAGTAGAAAGGAGGAAGGAGGGAGGAGGGAGGAGCGAGGGAGGGCAGGGAGGAGAGGAGAAGACGGAATACAGTCTTTCCCCGAATAGAACATGAAGGTCGTTCGAAGGACATCCGTCAAAATTGGAACGATACAGAGAAGAGAAGATTAGCATGCCCCCCTTTGCGCATTCAAGGATGACACGCATAAATCGAGATATGGTTCAAATAGAACATGAAGTCGGTCATACTAGTAATAGCTGGCTACTGCGTATTTGGACAACTTACCCGCCTAGATACGTACAACGATAATGACCGTTCATTCGTCTATTCCCGCGTAAAAATTGTGAATTCTGTCAAGGCGAAGAGAAGAGCTGCTGCTGCTGCTTCCCCCCCCCCCCCCCCCCCCCCCCCCCCTCCACATTCCCCTTGAGCCCAACCAATGCCGTCTATTCCCCCAAACCACCTCCTCTTACAAATCGTCTCTCCCATCCTCCCTCCTCCCTCCCTCCTTCCTCCCCGGGTAATACCGCAATGGCCACGAATGACGAGGGGAATCGAACCCTCGACCTGTCAAATCATTACTGCGGCCGCTTCTGCGTTGACGAGACGATTAGCACGTGGTATCAAGGCGTATACTCACGTGGGACTTTTCCGACTCCTCCCCTAGACGTACTTACGATCAGATACGTGCAGAACGGGCCCCTCCCTAGACGTAATTACGATCAGATACGTGCAGAACGGGCCGGGATTGCATTACCCATCACTATCACCATGCTTAGATGATGGATACTCGAATCCCCCTCGTTCCAATTTAGAAACATGCCATTTTAGGAAAGACGCCATCAGTCCCCATCGCCCAAGGATAGCACAATACTCTCCGGGGTTCGGCATCATCAAGGCGAAACGAAGATTTCAAAATCTAGCAGAAACCTTATCCAATCTAAATCTGACACCAACCTTATCCAGATCTAAATCTAACACCAACCTTATCCAAATCTAATAACAATTAGCAGATCGCGAGCAACATGGCAGGCGAGCAAAAAGAGAGAAAAACAATGACTAGAACAGACACGCACTGACAGATAACCAAGTTGATTACATCGAAATCAACTGTCAGATTAGATTAGATTAGAGAGGAGGTGCTCGGTCAGAAAGCAGAAGGCAAGTATTAAGACTGGATTAGACTACCGTCTGCTCACCTGAATACACCATGCAGTAATTTTTTGATGTATCTACACTCAAAAGCTGCACGAAATACAGCTAATAATGACCGCACGTCATATTCGGGTCAGCACAGTAGATAGATAGCTTAGAGAGGATTAGATTCCATTAGATTCCATGAGATTAGATTAGGAGGTCCAAGATTAGATTAGATTAGAATAGATTAGATTAGAGAGGGAAGAGGGGAGAGGTAGGTGACCTGCTCCTCTGTCTGTGTGATATCAACTTCCTCGACTCGCATGCCAGACGAGGTTCGAGCTCTCGAACGCAAAAGCGGTGATTGCACAGATAGCTGGAAAAGCGCTTTTGATTCAGTAATAAAGGTGAAGTGAAGAGACGTGAAATGAAGAGAAGTGAAGAGAAGTAATACTCTTCCTCACCTTCATTCATATATGTCCACAACGTGGACGACTTGTGCTTCGTGTTTATTTGTATGCAGATGCAGTAGAGCACACACCAGAGTGGGATCGCATCCAGTCCAGCAGAGAATAACCGCGACAGCGAGATCATAGGCTGCCGTAGGCTACCGTAGGCCACCGTAGGCCAGAGTTCAGTTCAGTTCAGTTCGAGGTCAGCAGGCTGTACAGCGCATTATCCCGTTGTTTGCAGCCCTAAGGCTGCGGTTTGCTGCGGTTCTAGTAGGGTCCGACGTCTGTCCGCTACGTTGGCTTGTCTGAAAAGAGGCCGCTGGTGATGGGTGGGGGGGGTTGTGGGGGCCAGGGGGTGTTGTGGGGGCCAGGGTTTGCTGCGGTTCTGGTAGGGCCCGACATCTGTCCGATAGGTTGGCATGTCTGAAAAGGGGTCGCTGGTGATGGGAGGGGGGTTGTGGGGCGCAGGGTTTGCTGCGGTTCTAGTAGGGTCCGACGTCTGTCCGCTAGGTCGGCATGTCTGAAAAGGGCCCGCTGGTGATAGGTGGGGGGGTTGGGGGGGTGGGGGGTTGTGAGGGTGGGGGGTTGTGGGGGGCAGGGGGCGAGGGTTCGCATAGACCATTGGTTATGGAGGGAAGCAGGGAAACCACCCCTAAGGGTTTCTTTTATTTTCTTTCTTATAAGAGGTTGTGTGGGACGTGAGGGGACAGTGCAGTAGGACATCCGGAACGATACAGAGAAGACCATGGAAGGATGACACGCATACATCGAGAAATGGTCCAAATTGAAATAAAAAAAAGGAGGGACAGTGCTCACCTATGGACGGCGCTTCTTTGTGTGTGTGTGTGTGTGTGTGTGTGTGTGTGTTTCGGAGAACCATTCATGTCACTTATATTGCTCAAAAAATCAAAGGAAAAAAAAAAAAAAAAAAGGAACCGGGGGCAAGGTCCCACTTGCGCAAATTAGGAGATTTCGGCCGTTCATCTTTCATATCTACGGTCAGTATCTCTTAATTCGTGCAAGTGGGACCTAGCCCCGGGGCCGGGAAACCCCACAATACTCGCGGGCCGTGGTCCCACTGGCAAAGGGGATAGGATACAAATCTTGAATCTGGCTGCGTTCTACGCAGAGATACAGAAAAGCAGTTCGATCTCGATTTCCTGCTCCTGTCCTCAAACACGTCCAGATTCAGGCATTCAATCGGATGCTCTTTGCTAATGGGACCACGGCCCCGAAAGCAACTGGGTCCATAACCCAGATTTGGCTCCTGGAAACCGGGTCCATGTGTTTTTTTTCCAATTTTGGAAATAGAGGACAGGTTTGAGTGGCAGGATGCGCAGAGAGGCACACTCTATAGGGCTCCTTCCACACCACCCGAGGGTGATTAATTTACCCAGACTTTTTTTTCTTTCCACAGCCCGTAAGGCAGACCCTACACTTATTACCCGCATTACATCTCAGATGAGGAGGGGCGGGTGTCAGAACGTCAGCCTGTCGGGTACAGATGTCTGTGAAGGCTGTATGGCGGACAAGAAGTTGTCCATGTCCTGCGGGCCCGTGGGACATGCAATTTTTGGGACCTCACCGTTTGAGCAGGCAGCCTACCGGGCGCACGAAGCCGGAGCCCACGATATGAAAGGTGTGCGCAGTGGCGGAATTCGAATTTGAATTGCGCTCTCATTCGTGGGCAGCTCCCTCTCCCATCATTTGTGCTTCCTGCGGCCTTGGGAAGAAGGTCGCCATAGCCCGCCAGCCGCCAAATTAAGTTGTATGCGTCTTTGCGGTTCGTTGGGGGGGGATGGAAGACGCCATAGGCAATGCACCAGGGGTGCGGAGGCTGACACCGAGGGAGAGGTCGCTGTTAGGAACGACATTGCTCGCAGTTTGTTGTCACATGCAGACGATGAACGACCTGTGGCGAGCGGAAGACAGCGGGGCAGACAGGAGGCCGCCATAGCCCAGGCTTAGATGGACGTGCATTCCTCGCCAGGTCTATGGGATGCATCGTTCCTCTTGTCGAATGCCATCGTGGCGGGTGTGATGTCGAGGGAGACGCCGAGGTGTGGGTGAAAAGAAGGACGGGTGGAACATGGAGGGAACTCAACATCGCTGACGATGTAACGAACGACTACTTTCATGACAAACTGCGGATGAGGCAGACGGTGTTCAATGATATAGTGGCGGCGTGCAGTCCTTTCCTTCATCGCAGACTGACTCACTATCGGGAGCCATTGCATCACACAATGTTGCTTACGCGTTACATCAGTGGGCATCCGGAGAGACTTTCGAGAGCAGCACATCATCATTCGAAATTGGGAGGTCGTAAGGCATCAACGTTGTGGAGGATGTGACAAATGTCATCCTGGCTGCATATCCGGACAAGATCGCATTTCCAACTGGCCGTCGTCTCCTACAGGTCCTCCGAGCTTTCAGCGGGAAAGGTTTCCGTAACTGCTTCGGTGCCATTGACTGCACCCACATTTATATGGACAAGCCTCCAAACGCGCCGTCCGAGAATTACTTTGATCAGAAGCAACAATTCTCGGCCATCACGCAGATTGTCGTCGACCTTGACTTGCAGATCATCGACTCCTTCGTTGGTTATCTCGGGTGTGTCTATGATCAACGGGTGTTGTGAAACTCTTCGCCATTAGGCGAGCAGAAGCGAGTGACATCTTCAACGCGAACCTGATCATCCTCCTAGGGGGGGTGATGACAACAGGGTACCTACTAGGGGACAATGGATACGTTCTGCGCACATGGATTGTGGTTCTGTACGGAGGGTCGGAGCCGACGGGGGATGTCGCTCTTTTCGACACGCGGCAGAAGACTACGAGGGGGAGTGTGGAAAGAGCGCTCGAACGACTGAAAGAGATATGGAGGTTATTCCTTTGTCATCACAAGACGAATACTAAGAATAACCTTCCACAACAATTCATTGTCGTCTACATCATCCATAATTTATTGCTAGAGGTCGGGGTCGCATTCGATGCCCGTTTGTTGCTAGACCACGACCGAGATGGGAACAATCTCCCCATCAAACTTAGTTTGCAAGATTTGTCACACCTCGTGTCCCAGGCCCGCGCCACAGAAGCTGCCCTCGCTCTGCCCGATGCTCTCCTCATGCACATGCAATAAGGAGTTTCGTTTGGGGTGTTAGGGTTAACGATAGAGGGGGTCATAGGTGGTTGGTCGGTCAGGGATGATTGGTCGGTCAAGGATGGTTGGTCGGTCAGTTGCAGCAAAATGACGATCAGCGAAGCCACAAGGAGGAATAAGGCGTCTGGGGACACGTGCGACCATTTATATGGACCAGTTCCCATCGAGGGAGCGTTGTTGGATGCCCTTTGTGGACACCCCACCATGGACTGGTCGTTGCTAGGGGCGGTGTTGTCGAACTGCGGATTTCGAATTCGAACGACTGCCAATGGTCGTCCGAACCCCGCCGCTTCCAGAACAACCTTCGTACCCTGCCAACAGCTACCGTGGCCTCGCAACGGCATTGGAGGCAGCGGTACAGGGTCTTGTCGGTGCCACTGTCCCAGATAGAGGATCGCATATAAACACATTGGACCAAGAACAACCATGCTTCACTAAAAAAACTAAAAAAAAAAAAAACAAGCTTCATGAATAATGTGCTCAGAAAGGTCCCACCCTCACATTTTAAGTCATCTTCGGGGGCTCCCTAAAGATTTCCGTCGTTTTGCCTTGGGCACCCTCATTTTGTAGGGCTGACCCTAAAAGTTTAAAATGTGGAAACAATTTGGAGTTCGTTTTTTTCAGCATTAGGGTATGGTGGAACGATGATTTTTTAAGAATCCGTACATTGTAAGTGGTGTCGAACGAGGTCCTATATCTTCATTTTTTTTTTCCGTTATACTTGTGTTTTCGTGATCTGTAGGTTACAGCACCTGAGGACTACAACGTTTTGCACTAGGTTGTGGACGCAATTGCAACCAGATTCATTTGCGTTGGCGTCCCACTTGGGCTACAGAGAGTGCATTGGCGTCGCCTCGTGTTGTGGTTGCACATAGCCCGAACCTGTGGTCGGGCGTGGTGGAGGTGAAAAGGGAAGATGGGTGTGGGGGCGTCGGGGGTATCTCTTTGAGGGGTCACAGCCATGCCCGTGCCATAGCTCGGTCTTCGTTGATTAAGGTTGGCAATCATGTGCTAACCATGGTTGAATGGAGATAAATGTGAGGTGGTTGGTCAAACGGAACCTAGGCATTGTCTCATTTCATAATTAACATTTAATCAGGGTTTTTGCCTGATGATTATAGATAAGGAAACCTCATGTCTGCTGAAGATTTACACGTTTGATCTGCATGTCACAATGATTCCTCAACTATTGCACATGTGGGGAGGTATGGAGCAGTGATGCGCACAACCCTTATGATTTATGGATGCTGACATGGAGCTGCGTGGACGAAGACTGACAAATGTGCCGACGGATACCTGGCTCGACCACTTGGTGAAAATGTGATTACCCCTCTCTCTTTTCTCGTCGGGAACGCCGAACAAGTAATGATGTTTATTCAATGGCCGTCAAGCAATAATAAAACATTTATGCAAAATTCACAAATTGGGGGGGGTCGTTATTTCTTAGTTGCCACTGTTGTGTTGTGTTCACTTCTTTTGTTGTGTTGTTTGAGTTTAACCAATTAGGTGTATAGTTGCTACTTCTGTGTTCGATTACGTAGGAAATCAGGGGTGGGTTTGATTACCTCTTAAGTGGGGATAACTTAATTTTCAGTGGAATGGGGATTAGTAATCGAGTTTGGTTAGGGGGGAGAAAAAAACAAAAATCGGGATACTTTTGTTGGGGAATTGTAATTTGGGTCACTTCTTGATTGGCACATACTCTGATTATTTTATACTTCTGATGTGCTTTCGTTGTCTACTTGATTAAATTTATAATTGTTACTTCATAACTTGCTTAAATTTATGTGGGAACGGGGGTTTGTAATTGGGTTTGGTCGGGGAAATAATAAAAATCGGGATAGTGTTCTTGTAGGGGAATAGTAATTAGGTTTACTTTATAATTGGTGTATTATAATAATTAGTGAATTAGGTCGGGTCTGAGGATGGTGATTAAACTTTTGTTGAGTAGCCGCTGACTCAAACTTTCTTTAAATTATACTTATGTTTTGTTCACTGGTTAATAGTGGAGATTATTAGAAATTTTGCTTTCTGTTTTCTTATGATTAATTAGGGCATGTTTCTATATTAGAGATAAATTACAAAAGTGTGACTTGGAGTCTTTTGGAGGTTTTATCTTTGGTTGAAGTGTTGGTCGCCGATCTGTTCATTTGTTCATAGGTAAGCATGGTGAAAATACTAAGCATCTTGGTTTTGTGATTTTGTTGGTTCAGTGATAGCTAGATTTAATTTCACCGCATTAGGGTTGTCTAATAGTGACGGTTTGCAGACGAGGTTGACTACTATTTATTTTTCTTCAATTATGGGGTCGTAAATTTTGTTTTGGGGTTGCGATTGGGATAGGACTAGATGTACTAATTATTTTTGGGGTTGCAGTCGGGACAGGTTTGATCGGGAGTGCCTTTCTTAGCCCGTTTGGCCGAAACAAATGATGTAAGGGACTCTAGGTCTGCTTTCTGGTTATATAAGTATGATTTATTTTTATGAGAAAAAAAATACTCATGTGAGTATGCCCTGAGTTTTCTCATATATCTACTTGGGGATCGATCCCCCTCTGCCAGCAATTAGCAAGAAAAATCCACATCGACACGGACACTCGCAACATACTTTTCGCTAACCCTTAATTTTTTTCCTACATTGGCCTCATGTTTGGAATATACTATACTCAAAAAAACGGAACTGATCTCGTTGCGGGGGGCATCATGGAAACGAAAAAATTTAGTAAACAAGGAAACTGAAAAGAATTGATTAAGCTTGATGGTGCTTTTAAAACGATTAACTAATATCATGGTAGACAAATTGTTCATGGTTTGTTAATGAATGTCTGCAAAAAGAAGTTTAGTATTAATCCTTAAATGGTGGTAATGGTGAAAATCTCATTATGTACAACTATTGACAAAAAAATGGTTGAAGAATCTGTAAAAGTTTGGATTGGTGGTCATGTCCAACCATTGTCACTAGCTAACTTGTATGTGAAGCAGACTCGGATGTGTGGTTTAAAGCACCTCTTACACAATCAGAAAAATTTCGCATAAAACAATAATTTTGATTATGTGTGTGATAATTTTAACTTCCTTAAAGTTGATGGGTACATCGAGGTAATGCTTAGCGACATTAATGGGATTAAGCCATTCCTGCAAAATGCGAAGAATGTATCATTCCCCAGTTCGTTAGTAACACGAGATTGCTTGAACAAACCCTGCAATGAAGTCCTTGAGGGACGTTAGAAGCAAAACTCAAGTCAGGATCAGTTTCGAATTGATACACTGGCAGTACGCAAAAAATTGAAGATATGGCCACTGATTGTGTATTGTGTGAATATAATATGGGTGTGAAACAAACCTTTTTGGACTTTGTTATTGCCCCTCTGGATAAAAAATATTAGTGGAATTTGAATTCAGTATTAAAAAAGGTACGAACATGGGTTGAAAAAAAAATGTTTTTGAATAATGAGAACAACGAAAAAGTATTTTTCGCTACTTGCCCGAGATTGTGAACTAGGACACGTGGGTGGAGTTGCAGTATGATAAGGAAAAACGAAGACCTATCGTTTTGTCCTACCTAAGTTCGTTTAGAGTAACTTCGAGTATCCTATCGTTAACTTTTAACACACTGATCAAAAAGGTTAGAGTGACTCTCAGCCTATGGACTTTAAGGAATCTGAGGAAAAAAATTAAGAATATGAATAAAAAAGTGGGTACATCTTCTCTGGGTGTCGTTGCACGCACGTACGACATCGAGGACATGTTCACCCAATTGCGCCACTATGAGATTCATCAGGAAGTGGAATGATTAGTTCAACTATTTGCGGACAAAGGGAATTGCGGCACTATGAGATTCACCGGGCAGTGGAATGATTAGTTCAACTATTTGCGGACAAAGGGATTCGTTGGATCCGTCAAAACATGAGAAGAAAAATTTTCACCGTTAGAAAGTCACACAACAAGGCGGATGAAAATTCATTCGCCTCAAAATGTTTATCATACAAACTAGATTCTAGCTTAATAACACGATGTTTCTGGTGGCAGATGCAGTACTTAAACATAAAAAAACATCCCAATCAGGGGAAGAGCTAACCCCCCTCTTGCATTTGTAGTATGTATGTTTGTTGAATCCAAGTTTGTATGTTCGTTGAGTACTGACAAAAAAAGGACATTGATGATTTTCTCATTTTTTCGTTATTTTGAAATAACGGTCCAATCTGGTAAAGCAGAGGAACGGTTGAACGACGTTCTGCAATGCTACCTAGACAGACTGATGTTGGAGTGAACAAATTCGGGGTATGGGATTTTTGACTTCTTGAAAACCAGGATCCTATTTTTTGCAGGAACAGAGTTTGTCCTGGTTGCACACAAGTTAAAAAAATGCAGGCTCGATCTAGTCCACTGGCAACTTCGTTTCTGCACCTACAAAACTTTTGTTCATATGGGTCCAGGATGACAAAGTTTGCGGTGGTAGCTAATACCACTCTTTGTATTACCCATAATTGTAGCAATCTGGGCAAAATCTGTTGAGGTGTACTTACCCTGACCCAAAAATTAAAGAAATTATATTACCCTCAAAAGTTGATCATCTGCGACCTTAAGTGGATGAAAGAAGGGTGGATATGACTTTTGGGGATCGTATGCCAGAACTTGTCAGCATCACGTTCAAGTACTGAATCTTAAGTCGTGGCATGCGACTATCACCATGGTTTGCATTCTGATTGTTTCTTGCAAGATTTGCTCGGACTATTATCTCAGGAAAAGGCAAGGAGAAATTTGCGTTGTGATATCGTGCTGCAAAACGTTGACCTTCGACCGAGGTAAGCCTGCAACTATAGGTCATGGCAGTAAATTGTGTTAGTTGTGCGCTTCACACAATTTTGGTTTGACACTTAATTTATCTATTCATTTATTTTTTCTTTTTAGTGTTGTCGAGCGCATCGATCCCGCAAGGAGGACCCTCCCTACAGCGTCACGCAGGAGTTTGCAGACTTTGTTGTAGAGTGTTGCCGCTTCGACCGAGTGCGCCAGCCATACTACCTTTCCGGAACCCTTACGACAGGATAGGGCCGAGGTACAACGTACCTCCACCTGCGGGAGCTGTCACCTTCCCTTGGGTGGGCGTATCCCCGTCGAGCTACCAAACCACATGCGGAGGCTTTTCGTATACAATCACAGAAGTGGCCTGGCTGAGTGTGTTTCTCGTTCGCTACAACATGGGGGTACGCGCGATTAATGCCCGAATCGGCCCGGCGTGTGAATCATCGCCTGAGGCTTTGATCTCTCGGACACGATCCTACGTCAGTCGACTCGGACGACCATTCAAACCACGTGATACACCGTACAATTAAAACTCAAGTTTATTCACAATATCGGACCTAGTCCCTTTGCGAGTGTTTCAACCCATAACTTATTCCACGTGAGACTTAAGGTGTAAGCCGCACACGGAAATGCTTAAAAGGGACGCACGTGTGAGAAAAATCATAATATTCAGTTATGCGATCCCTCACAATCAATTGTCATGGCGACGCTTCATGCATTACCTACAGTTGCTCGACCCTCCGTAAGCTTCAGTGTTGGGTACAACACTCAAGTGTCACAGATGAAGTATCGTTAAAAAAAATTCCTTCACGATATTGAACCACTGAGGGATCAGTCGTTCAGACCCCACGATGCTTCTGATCTCGAGGTAGGGCGCCCTGATGGGCAGTGAGCAAATGCTCAACGCATAGGGGAAACCCTTTTGTGATGAGACGACGCCTGAACTGTCCTGAACAAAGACCTCGGATTCCAAGTTCAGGACCAATGTGCGAGCAACTAATTCAAATAGCAAGTACGAACATGTGCATTATAGCGAGTGCTGCAAAGTCTATGCGTGCGCTCATTCTCTTAACCATCATGATCATGTAAACAACAATGGTTCAATTAGTCAAACAGAAAGGTTGTTTGACATGAGACGATCACTCTCACAATAATAATAATAAGGCTTGTCCATCTCCATTTTCGCAATATATAAACAATCACTAAGGCTCAATCCAGAATCTTTCATGCATACATGCGATCACACACAAATACAACATCGTCATACCACATATCAGACTGGGTCAACTTCAACCGCTCCCCGCACTTACTCCCCTTACCTTACCCACATAAGCCCTAGGCTTTGTCAAACCTTTCAAAAAGAAAACACTCAGTCATTTTTTCAATGGCCATTTAATAAAAGTTTGGGTAAAAACCAAAAGAAACATTTTAACCCACAGGGGTTAAGGCCTTAACTTCTGTGGCGAGAACGAGTCAGAGTTGAGTCAGAAACCGACCTGTGGGATCAAATTGAAGTTATGCAATCCATGACATAATCTGAATGAAAATGATCTGCGACACAACACATGTAAGTGCCCAAGTTATGCTTGGGTTAATATGAAATACTCGCACCTTCCTATCTTACCTCTCATATCTGTTTGAAAATGTCAAACATTTCAGCAGTATCTCCCTTAAGCAAGGACAAACTAGCAAACTTCCCGAGTTCTAAAATATCATAACCTCTTCAGATTTTAAGAAATTTTGGCAGCACTTCTCGTAAAAAAAGTGTCTTTGCAAGATTTATGTAAGACTAAATATAAAATTTGAAAGCGATCCTACGACTTTTTTTAAAGTTAAGTTTTGTATGACTTTCTTGATTTAGTAAAAATTTGGGCAACATCTACTTTAGAGAAGTAGACTTCCCAGATTTATACTAAGTCAAACATAAATTCGAGATACGACTTGAATTCTGTCATGACAAAATTTAACTAACTCTTTAGATTTGTAGGAATTTCGACGACGCTTCCCGTAAGAAAAGTGATTTCCCGAAATTCATACAAAGCTGATTACGAAATCTAAAAGCAACTTTGACTTCATAAAACCAAACTTTGTTTAACTCTCTGATGTAGTAAAAATTTGAGCAGCATCTCCTTTAAAGAAGTCGGCTTATTAAATTTATACACAGTCATATATGAACTCGGATAAAAGTTGAACTTTCTAAAGACAAAATTTGACTACATCTTATGATTTTTAGCGAGAGTACTTACCTATTGTGGTATGGTTTGCATGTGGTTGAGTGTGATTTCTACTTATTATAAGTTTTAATTTTGATAGTTAGTTGTTTTAGATGCTCGCCACGTGCTGAAGTTATAGGAGCTAGTTCAATTTCTGCATTTTATGAGTTAAGTTTATTTCTAATACTGGTCTTTGTATAAATCTTAGAAAGGTACCTTCACTAAGAAAAATAATGCCCAAATTTAACTCTTAGTTGGATAGACCCCAATACCCTCACGTATATATCACATAACCCTCAACCTTAGCCTTGGCAAGGCTAAGAAGGTTAAGCCAAACCGAAGCCACATTGCTTAACCTTTGTCTTTGTATATACAAACAAAAGACACAACCACTTTGCTCTTCATTAGGCGGTTAACTTGACCAAACCGAAGTTACATGGTCTACTCCTGTTAAACGTTTCATATCCAAGTTATAATAACTTTTTGAATCTTTAATATTTTGAAGACTAAGACTAAGTCAAATCGAACACCACATTGCTCAATCCGCCTTGCGTTCAAGCTTACACTCATTATATTCTTAATTTAATATTTTATTCATTTTGTGATAGGTTATAGTCAGACCAAACCGAAGTCACATTGTCTGACTACCTTGTTTAATAACAAAAGTATAATACATACATATATATATATATAAAATCATATTATGAAGTTTCTTGTTTTGTGCGCGACTTCAGACTAAGCTAAACTGACGACACATTGCTTAGTCATCAGTCGAAACCTCCTTCAGAAGAACAAAAAATAGTTGGATGTGACCGAAGCCACATTACCCAATTCTTAAACCTTTTCAACAAACAAATCACAAAAAAAAGAACAACCAGACCTGACCGAATCCACATCGTCTGGTTAGGGCAGGGAATAAAACAACATAACATAGTAAGGTAGCCCAAATCGAAACCACATTGCATAGCTGCATAGACAACAACTTACAGAGGTACGACAATCAGACAACCGAGGCCACATTGTCTAACTGTGAAGAAGATAAAACAATATAACAACCAAGCATGACCGAAGCTACATTGTTTAGATGTAAAGAATGTGAATCATCAATAGTACGACAACTAGACCTAACCGAAGCCACATTGTCTAGTTGCAGAGGAAATAGAACAAACAACGCGTTCAGGTAAAACTGAAGCCACATTGCTTGACCCTTTGAGATCCAATCAGTGTAAGCAAAATTATATTTTTTCCCCTTCCCCTTAATTCTTCCCCTTCCCCTTAATTCATCCCCTTCAGTCAGAATTTCAAGCAACAATGCAATATAAAGTTCACACTAACTTTTATTTTACCTTATTTGATTATATTTTATAAATAATTAGTAAAATATAAGGTTGAATACATACATTTCAATCAGACTTTAGAGAGGTGTAATAAAATAGGCTATGGTGGGTCGGTCTTGTGGGTTGCAATCCCACCTGCGCCTTCCTCTTCAACACAGACTAGATTTAGATTAAGAAGGATAAAAGGAGAGGTTTCAGACACTCGGGATACGAAAAGGGGCCAACTCAACTCACATGAGAAAGCCTTGGTACCTTGAATCGCATGAGTACCCTACAAAGATAGTCAAATTGCAGTGAAGACGGTCAGGTAGAAGCCAAACGCAGTGTAGTGGTTTCCTGACGAGTCTCTAAGCGACAATAATGCCCCCCTTTGCAAAGTCTGATCATCCTCCAACTATAATGCTTTTTTCTTTGACCACACAAGTGACACAACGAATACTTAACCAGAATAGGCCATGTTCGAAGGATGAACACTCGTGTCCTCTATTCGAAGCGGGAGCGAAGTGCAACCAAACTTTAATCAATAATGTTGTGTTTATGACAACTGCGTGGTTGTAATAACACGCAATGTCTAACGTGGTAAGTCATCGTGCCGTACAGCGACCAGCAGCGCAACAATGCACAATAAGCGCAACAACTCAAGAAGGTAGCAATGCACAACGCTTGTCTCAGCAATAGGTTGCACAACACCACAGTTTAGTAGCAGCGATTCACAACATAGTCACCCTTGACGAAGGTATGACAACAACTCATAACCTCAGCAGCAACATCTGTCGAAGTTAAAACAGATGAAGCTGCCCATGATCTCAAGCAAAAGGTAGAAGCTATAACAGTCGGTCGGCGCTGAATTTAATGGCACCTTACGATAATAGCGGTACGCTAGTTAGAAGGGTCATAACAATCAAGAATTTGATCAACAACCAACCTTACTACTGCAGTGTCCGTTCAAACTCGCATGTCATGAAGAACGCCAACCTGGACACCTGCGAGCGTAGCTCAGAGGCAGAGGTTATTAACACCTTAATAGCAGAATATGAGTTGTAGTCAAGCTCCCGTAGGCCCTCCACTAAAACTGCAGCTAATGCCACCGGATGCACCAAATTTTGCAACAGTCGCAGGATGACACACTGTCAGCGAAGCACTGAAAGCTCCCAAGATTTTGACCGTGACTAGCAGGGCTATCAACGGTCGGCGCGATCGCCACTTGTAATCGCGACTAGTAACTACCTTCACTTCTTCTATTCCGTGAAGGTGAGCCGCTTCAAAAGCTTTTCAAGCGAGGTACCGTCAATAGTTGTTTGATCGGGGCCCGCTGGTTGTCGACAAAAAAATATCATAATTAATTACGACTGGCGTCAATGGTTTTTTGGTGATCGCGCCCCCTCCCCGTCTTTTGTCCTCTTCTATTATTTGTTCTCCGTCTCCTTTATCTCTCTTCGAGTGCTTGCTCAACTGCGCTCACATCCTTCTCGTTTCTTTTCTGTCTTTCTCTCCCTCTCTCTTTTTGCAATCGATTTGATCTCCAATGCACCCGACCGCCTTCTCGGTCAGGTTCACGCTATCCTCACAACACCACGAGGACGGGGCACGCCTAAAACCGTGGGGATGAAGATGGTCGCGAGATGATGGTAATGATCCCAATAGTGGGAAACAGAGCGCATGGTAAAGAGGATCACGACCACTGTACAGGCAAAACTCCTCCTCAGACAGTACTCACCAAATGTGTAAAATGAGAATGAATCTACCACCCAAACATGATGGCCAAATGCACCGCCTCTTTCTCTACATTTCCTATCGCCTTCGATCACGTACGTACTCTGCCCCCTCATGCTCTCATTTCCCCTATGCGCTCCCTCATCCCACTCTCTCTTCCTTGCGGCTTCGTCGTGCTCGCTCTACCCGCTGTCGCGCATTACTCCGAGAAAATGAAACTGAATCTTCCACTTAGATCAGTGTCCCGTACATATTCACTGCTATGCTCATTCCCTCTTTCTTCGTGCCTTACTCCCCTGCATCCTTGACTCTGTGCATTTAATCCTCCGTACGACCGAGTTCATTCGGCTCTTGAGGGTAAGGATTTTGGTCGGTCGTGATAAGGACCATGAAGTCGATGACCTCAACTAATTTCAATGCTAACGACGATCACGATAAGTGTGAGCACGACAACCACCTCGATAACTATGAACTATAAAATGGTGTTGAAGGAGAATCACCGTGATACCCGGAAGTCCGTGGTTATGACCTCACGCCGTTACCTCGCCACACAAGCGAACTGAGAATGTATCTTCCGCTAGAAATCGAGCAGATTCATTACTCACAACTACTCTAAATCCTCCACCTCACAACTCTTTTTACCTATACTAGCTCATCTATTGACTTGCCACAAAAACTAAGATCATAACTGAATTCGCAAGGCCCAAAAACCTCAGTCTAACATTTTATTTTGCTCAATCCTATTAAAAATCGTGTGAAACCCACCACTCCCGCCATACTCATCCTCTCACTCTCCACACACCCCCCTTCTCCTCTGTTCCCTTATCTAAGATACTAACAACTGATCTATGTTCACATTCGGGGTCACCCACCTCCCTCTCCCGCTCAAATCTGTTCAATTTGAGTATGATTGACATTCTTCACCTCTCGCATTCACCCTCCTCACAAGCGGTTATCGGGTAGCTGAAAATTCAGAAATGAAAATTCTGAAGTGAGAGTTTTGGGCAGTCTGAAAATCCTGAATGGTCCTGAAGTGGTGAAAGGTATGAAGACCCTGAAAACCACCTATTTAGGCAGGCTGCATCCTGAAGTGGTGAAGGGTGTCTTGAAGTGGTCAAGTGAGAGTTTTTGGCAGTTTGAAAGTCCTGAATAATCCTGAAGTGGTGAAAGGTTCGAAGACCATGAAAACCACCCTTCACCACTTTAGGATGCAGCCTGCCTAAACAGGTGGTTTTCACGGTCTTCGGAGCTTTCACCACTTCATGACCATTCAGGATTTTCAGACTTGAATGGTCCTGAAGTGGTGAAAGGTCCGAAGACCCTGAAAACCACCTGTTTAGGCAGGCTGCATCCTGAAGTGGTGAAGGGTGTCCTGAAGTGGTGATGAAAAATACGACTGTTGTTAACCTTCTCTCCCTCTCCTTCGTCCCTGCCATCACGTTGCCTTCTTCATCTTCTTCCTTATTGTGTTGGTGTCGGCTCCCCGTATTTCGTCGACAACGTTTTCAATGCAGCCCAGCCTCGTTACGACTTCAACTACTTTGAGGACAACTTTGGACAGCGCCAGCTACTAGATGGTTCCGTTAGTCTTTCGGCCCTATACCCGAGTCCGACGAACGATGGGCATGTCCGTACAGCTGTGGACCCCTACCAAAGTTCCCTTTGGCTTTACTCCGCTTAGGCATAACTTACTATCTTTCGGGTCTGACCACGCGCACTCATATTCAAGCCTCCCACATCAGATCCTAATTGGTGGGTGTACCCGCAACGGATTTCCAGCATTCAGGTTTCTCCTTCTTTGTGGACTAGACACCCACAACCCCGCATGCACGTCGGGTTCCTCGGTCCACATCTTAACAACTCACGCCCGTGTCAACTGAGCTAGACTCATAGTTCTCGGGCCCGGTCTCGGTACCGGCACCCGGATCGGTTCCATAACATAAAAAAATAAAAAATAAAAAAAAAATAAAAACCATGAATCAACGTGTAAAGGAAAACAGGATTGGGGGAGAGGGGAGATCGCCGACACCCCCTTTTATTTTGCCAGATGGCCCCGTTGTCATAGTTGGCAACAAAATTGAGGGGGATAGCCCCATCGGACCCTCAACCCCTTAGTTCCTTCAAACTACTTCGATCCCCCCTTGTCGTCGTGCGTTGACCTAGATCCCCAAACCTTATGCATGAAAGTTTAGCACTGTAACTTTCAGTGTTATGCCAAAGGCTAGTAGTAGCATTAGCAGAAACCTATATAAACGGGTTCCGCCTTTTGCACACTTTTGCCAAAATGTCCCAAGCTACACCTTGGACTACTAGTTAGGTAGCTGATTGCCAATGCTCACACCTTTGTTGCGCAGGCATCAGGCTCCGCCTACGACCCGCTCCTACACATGGCTAAACTATAATAAAATTTTTATCCTAATTTTTAATCAGTATTAGAACTTTTTAATCACTAATCGACGGTACGCGATAAAAATCACCGGTGCCTTAAACTCGCGAGTCTACATACTCTTTAATCTCATCCCGTGTGCACCCGTTGTCTGGCTACACGGAGTCGGTCGTGGGTCGCGCAATACTTACGTAAATATATACCTCTTATACCATCTCAAGTGCAACTTGTGCAATATGCAAATATATGGGTGAGTACCCTTATAAGACACTAAAGGGTGAAACGTAGTATTTAGCAGTTACCTCAATCTGAGTGACGTATTGAGTGAAAGGGTTGAGTAATCCTGTGGCGATGAAAATCATCATGGATTGGAGGATGAGGAGATAATGTACGCCATGCAAGCCATCTTCGTTTATTATTTTTTCCATGTGTTGATAATTTATTTCTCATTCCTCCATGTGACCGCCAAGTAAGACCGACATACCTTGTTTTTTTTCTAAGCCGTTTGTTTTACTAATTTTTTTCCTTATGCACAAAGTTGGCTAGCAATTCTACCTAAGACCCTACCAGGTTGAATGAGACCGTCAAATTTGTATTGACCCTCTCGGTGGCCAGTTTGGGCTAGCTGCCTGGTCGATCGACCTGGACAGGATTCGAGAGGGTCTGTTCTAGCCCGGCCTTCCCGACTGAAAACACAGGTTGACAGTAAAAAAATACATTTTTATATCCCTACTGTTAGGAATAGGCCCACAAGTTTTTCAGTTTAATGAACCAAGCTTATCAAAAAACATTGTTTTATTAAAGTAGCCTCATGGACAATTATGGTTTATAATAGGTATGAGCACACGAATCGTTTGCATATGGTGTATGGAACCACTTTTTTTTTTTCTTCTCATCCTCCTTTTCTCGTTTCTTTGTGAACTTATTCTCCCCTCCCTTCTTATAAAAGTAAGTGGTGTATTGAGATGCCAATGAACCAAACATAAAAACTTTGCACCTATCACAACCTATCTAAGAGTGTCCAATTATTCATAACATTTTCTCTCATCAAGTGATTGTGCCACAATGTTTCATACGAGCGAAACTATGTGGGTGATAGAAAATCACTATTTAAAGGATAAGTAGGAAAAACGAGTAATATGTTATGACGAGGGTGGTTACCCTTCTTCTCCCCCTTTCAATTGTTGAGTTGTGGTGCACCAAAAGAAAAAGAGGGATGCAATTTTAAATTATTAAGTCTTGATTAACACCTTAAGTGGACATTGTGAAGTGTTTTTGTTATGAGACTAAGTCACAACCTTAAATAAATAAGTTCAAAATAACGCAGCTTAGTCAAAGAGAAAAAAAAAAGTGAATACACGGATTTAAAGAGGAAGAAAATGTTGCCAAACAGATAGCACTACCGGTTAATGAAAGACCAAAAATTCAGGTTTTTTCGCCGCGTCGCTACAAACAATGTTGTCGAAACTTTCGCGAACAAACTATGCAGGGTCATAATAAAAACATAAAAAAAACAATCAGGTACAAAAATACGAAAAAATCAAACTCAAGAGCACTATAAATCCCTATTCGGGGTAACTTTCGGAGTTTGCCAAAATTTTTTTTGAGTCTGCTGTTTTTGCTAAGTTTTTTGTTATTGCTTCAAATACGGCGAAACTGAATACAGATATACCCTAAAGCACATATATAACAGGCATAACGAAAAATTGAGAAAAAAATAAAAATTCGGGGAAATATGACAGTTTCGGTGAAATATTCGCTAAAATTCGCAGAATTTTGAGCCTTCCATTAACCGCCTCTCACAGATAGTAGACATAAAACATAAGTATCAATAAAATCATACCATGATAATCAATACATAATGTAGTATAAAACTCAATTACTTGATTCTCTGTGTGCACCTGAAACAATGACCTTGTAAAACAATATCGAGTGCGAAAATCATGGTAAGTAACGACGAACCCATATATATTTTTTTTATTTTAAAAAGGGTTGTGGAGGTGTCGGTGATTATGACTCAGGGAGGATGTCCGACAGAGGGCTTCCCGCGCCGGGGTCAGCCCTATTGGCGGTGCAGCGAGCCCACCCACTTACCCAGTGATCTCTCAAGGGAAAAGCGCACGATCCTTGCAACCCACCCGGGAGTATCGGCCCAGACCGACGCTACCAGGCCGCTAGTGATAGGGGTCCCCCCTCCCCCACTCAGGGCTTCACCTCCCTGTAGCTCCACCGTCGGGAGGCAGTCTGCACCACAGTCACAGTGGTGTCGCAGGGACGCGCCAGCTCCTGCTAGGGGAGGGGTGACCCCCTCACACCTCCCGCACGCTCCAACTTAGTCTGCCCCTCCCGGAGCCACTCCCCCCACATGGCCTCGACAACCCCAAGGGGAGGCACGCACCGTTACGGGGACCCAGAAAGTACTGTTGGGTTACCAGCAGTAGTGGGCACCCTTGCAGGTGGCTCCCCAAGTCTAGAGCTGTATATATATCCCTGTGTGCCTCCGTGCCCCTGGGAGCACGCGCGCTCAGTATGTGAGTGGTAGTGCGTCAACCTAACGCCATGTCGGCGGCATATGCACGAGGTTGCGGATTTGAACCCGCAACCTCAGACCACAATGTGCATTTCCAACCGGTGCCCTAACCACTGGGCCATCCGCCACTCACGACGAACCCATATTTATAAATATTACGTATCGGATGTGGGTGCAAAAAGCATAGCAAACAAACACCAACTCATGTTCGCTAAAATAATTGAGTGTGTACTTTTACATTGTCGAGCGCATCGGTTTTACAACGTGACTCTCTTGATCGCATCACTCAGGATTTTGACAGTTGGGATGCAAAACGTTTGTAGGAGTAGTGTCGTTTAGTCCGAGTGCGTCAACTATACCTCTCAGCTATACTTATCGTGAGCCCCTATGATAGGATAAGGTCACAAGAGGTGCAACTACCTCCCCCCGCGGGAGCTACAGTGTCACCTCCTTAGGTGGGCGTATCCCCATCGAGCTACTGGTCCACGTGCAAGCGCTTGTACATTCAGTCGCAGAGGTGGATCAGTCGAGAGCGTTTCTCGTTCGTTGTAGTATAGGGGGTATGCGCGGTTAACGCCCAAATCGAACCCGTGCGCATATCGACGCTTAACACTCTTATCTCCGAAACGCGATTCTACACCGGTCGACTAAGACGACCATTCTAACCATGTTATACATATCTCAAGAAAAACTTGGACTCATGTGCAAATTGTGCCCAGTCCTTTTTTTCGCTCAACCCATAACTCTTCCGGTACCTGACCAAGCAGGCGACGCACGGGAAACTTGTATAAGTAACTCAGCGACGCGAGCTTCTTCATATCGACTAATCAAGCCTAATTACGTGAGCGGTTGTAGTGATAACAGTCTATGTGGTCTACGTGACCCTCAATGGTTTCGAGGGTTGCATTCGAAACTCAAGTGTTAACAGACACGTGTCTTGAGGGGTTATTCCTCTGACAGTCGACAATCGCAGATGCAGTTAAGCGTCCTACTTCTTTTTTTGCACCCTCCGCAGAGAAGTGGTAGGGGTCCCCTGGTCAGGAGGTCGTGTGATGTGACCAACAACACTCTGATCTTCTTGTCAATAACATCCAAATCCTACCAAACAATTATCAACAAGGAATTTTAGTTGTTGTGCATGCGCGTGTGTGCAATATCTCGCACGCGTAAGTGTGCGACCAATTGTGGGTCCGACGCATAAGTGTGCATGTGCCTTTGCCATAATGGCTGGAAAAAAAAAAAAAAGTTGAATCAGTTAGACATAAGGTTGCGTGACATCAAAAAATCACTCTTACAATGATTGATGTGACTTGTCCATAAACATTCTTACAAACGCAAACAATTATCATGACTCAAATTATTATTTCTCACACATACAGGCGATTACACAAATTAAATAACAACATGTCACGCACTACACGCACCAAAGAGGTCAACTTTACCATTCCTTGCGACTCGTACCCTGCCTTACGCACACAAGCCCCAACCATTTTTCACCATCCTACAATAAAGGTATCCAACCTTTAAAAATGACCATTTAAATTAAGTTTGGGAAAACCCCCAAAGAGCCATGTCAAACCCAATGGGCTAAGGTTTTAGGTTAAGATGCAGAAGCATGTAAAGTTGTGTCGTAAACCGACCTGTTATACAATGATAACAGAAAATGAGTGACCCTTGAAGAACCAGGTTGAAACTATTGAACCTTCATTTAACGTGGACCTGCATCACAGTAAGTCAAAAAAATATCATTGCTACGTTTAAAATGAATGAACATTATGCTCCACATCGTAGTCAACTCCTCTACTAACCTCTGTCTCACTTCTCTCTGATCGGTATAAAAAATTGCTAAAAATTTCGGTAACATCGTCTTTAGATAGGGTGAATTTGTCAAAACTTCCACAATCTAAAATTTAATTGACTCCCGTAATTTACAGAATTTTCGGCAACACTTCTTATAGCAAAGTGAATCACCAAAATTTTTACCAAGCCATATATAAATTTCAAAGTATATATAGATTTTGCAAAAAAATAATTTTGTCGAACTCTTTGAATTAGCATAAATTTCGATAATACTTCCTTAAGGGCGTTAAGGAATTTAGCTTTCAAATTTTCTACTAAGTCAAATCCAAAGTTAGAAAGTGACTCGATTTTGCAAAAGAAAAAAAAATTGACTAACTCCTTGAACTAGTAAAAATTTCGGCAACATTTCGTTTAGGAAGGTAGACTACAAATTTTATACTAAGACAAATAAAAAATATAATGTAGCTAGAATTGGGATAACTCTTGACACTTAAATTGATTGTTAGAGCTAAAGAAAGTCGTGATGATACTTCTTTTGAAATAATATCATAAATTAACTCTAGTTCTTATTTTCAATACGGTCATTCTGTCCTATACCAAACTTCCCCCTCCATCCATCATTGTCTACCGCGTGGGCGCGGGGAACGCAGCCCTAAGGTAGCCAACTCAATGACACTAAGAGCTAACACAAGAGAGAGAGAGAGAGAGA